>JZKD02S0547445.1:66390-105877 GCA_000966675.3 Picea glauca | reverse complement strand
TATATATATATATTCTACTTTATTTTTAGTTATAAATTTGAAAAAGACAATGGTTCAAAATATCTTTGAACGTAGTGTATTTCTCATTCATTTGCTTATTTTCTCCTAGTGAATTGAACTTGCATCATCTATTGTGCTAATTGCATTAACAATCACTAGTCTAGCGAGAAGTGACCATGACTTAATGGTAGTGGTAGCACCTTAAATTTGTAATGGTTGTGATCCAATTCCCTTGGCGGTGGCTGAGATCCCTTTACGACAACTTAAATTCAATTCTAAACGTCAACTAAGGAAATACACCAAGATGTTCGACTCCTTTCTACTACAATGAAATCTTCCTTCTAATGGAGGCTAATGCTCTCTTTTACTAATCAACCTTTATTTGCAACTTTATGCACCCAATTCATTCATGGACCTGTATCTCGATCCTGTCACATCTATGCATCAACAACGATCTATACTCCAATTGATTTGCCTCTATCTCATGCCCTCAATTCAACCCTCTAGATCAATGTATACACTGACAGGTTCATATAAAAGGATCCAGTGGGTTTCATGATCTAATCATGCTCTGATACTATATTATGAAATGAACTAGACTCTATCTCATGCCCTCAGTTCAACCCTCTAGATCAATGTATACACTGACAGGTTCATATAAAAGGATCAAGTGGGTTTCATGATCTTACCATGCTATCATAATATACTATATTATGAAATGAACTAGACTCCACGAAATGAGAAAACCTTGGATAGGTTTAGGCACATAATCCAAAACAAGTAAGAATAAACACAATAACACACAATACGATATTATGAATTACTAAAGTACATATTACAATGAGATTCACCTTTGTTCTATCGATATTGAGAGATGTAATAATTAGTTAAAAGAAAAATATACGTGTTCAAAACCATAAGAACCAATAATAACATAAAATCTTATCTTTTAACCTAAGCCACCAAGATAACTTTATTACAAAAGTAAGTTGTAAAATCCATTTCATAAATGTCAACTATAAGCTCTATAATTGTTTTTTTTTTTAATTTAAAGAGCAATTCAATAGTTGGATGTATATAATGAATACGAACATTTGGCATATATGTAAAACATTTTTTTTTTTTTTTACAATATTGATATATCATGGAAATGTGAGCCATATTCATAGTTATAAAAATTACAAACAAAATAATATTAACATTAAACAACAATTTAACTAAAACATATTAAATATAAACTTAATAAAAAATTAATTTAAAATAATAAAACATAATGATTATCGTAATATATTCTTAGTTTTTTTTATTATAATAATGGGTTCTTTTGTGTTTTTTGGTATTCATATTCACTTTAATCATCCACATTTATATTTAATAATATTTTTCTAGTGCAATATAATTTCAATTTCATACTTACTCTATGAGAAGTTTGATGTTGAAGAATTTTATTGAAGAAACCTATTACGAATAATTCTTCCTCCAATGTTTTAGCCTTCCCGAAGGAAACCCAAGGAGAATTGTACATGCAAATACACCTAGGATTCACAAGGTTCAAAAGGTAACAAGGTCACAATGGCTCCTACGCTCACACTCTACAAGCAAAAGATGGTAAGAATGGCCATGGAATGAATGGTTTTTTCACTAAAATCCAAGGAAATCTCTCCCCGTAGGGAATATTTAATTTTTTTGTCCTATCTTTTTTGGTTGTCTCCCACTATTTTGACAACGTCCAATAAATTTTTGTTACTTGACTCTACTAGGAAATTTTCCTATGGGTAATAGTTAAATGAGTGAGATAATACACTGCCATAATCAAAACATAATGATGCTCAATCTACCAAACTAAAATCCTTGGCATTTTCCATTTTGATCTTGGCTAGGACACCAAATCTTGTGATAATCCTCTCTTCTAGGAACTACTTGACTACACTATATGTTTCTCTTTTGATGGGAATAGCTTTAATAACCCACCCGGTAAAGTAATCAATGGCCATGAGGATCCACTTAAATCCATTACTCAATTTTTCCTTGAATTCCCTAATGAAATATAGACCCAATTGTATGAAGGGTGCATCCACTACAACTAATTGTAAAGGTAAGGCCACAAGATGTTGTTTCCCTGTGAACAATTGATCTAAGAAAATTGTGGACATCAATAAATATGGTTGGACAATAATATTTTGACCTAATATCTTATGTGTTGTGCAAGGAAAAATTTAGGAGCTAAATTTCTCCCATGGGCTAACTTTCTATGATTTTCCCCAAAAAAGATTCATTGATTTCCTTTTTTCCTAAAACTGATTCACCCAAATTCTATAGGATAAAGTTATTTTACCTTAAAAATCGTCAAAACTTTATAAAAATTATATAAAATCCTTATAAATTTGAAACAAAAATATCGCCAATTTTTTTAAAGTTTACATATTAAGGACTCTAGTAAAATTTACTAAGGTTTCTACATTTCAAAATATATTTCCATCCTTAAACTTACCCCTAGTGTTGTGGTTCAGGAAACATGATGTCCACCACATAATCCTATGTGTAACCCTTTCATTAATTTTTGGGCCTCTTCATTATCTACACATTTGAGAATTAGGCCATCGCGATTCTTCCAACCAAGGTCACCCTGGATGATCCAATACTTTGATGCCTTTTACATTAGGGCCCTTCTCTTGTAATCCACAAGGAGATTTGGACATGTTAAATTCTTCAAGTAATAAATAATGCCTTTATACCGTTCATACCTGTAGTTATCTCATCTAAAATTACAACTACCATTTTAGGGGTTTCTTCTTCATTCATATTCAAATCCCTCTCATTCCCCTCAACAAACATCCTAGCTAGTCCTTGTACTTTCACTAGTTTTGTGGGTTTGATTTCCATGTCATATTGTTGGATTCTATATGCCCACTTACAATGAATACCTAGGCAATCTTGTTGAGTCAATATATCCTTCACAATGGCATGAGGAATGTCTGCAATGATATTTGAATATCCCACATTAGGCCTGCAATATTTTAAATAGTGCACAAGAGCATAAGCTTGATTTTCCTTTGTGGTGTATTTTAAATCTGAATCCTTAAGTGCTTTGCTCATAAATGCTATATGTTGTTCCATATTTTGATCATTCTTCTAGCATACGACATTGGATATCATTTCTCTTGAAGAAAAATAAAAGACTTGGGATTCCCTTGAGTGGTCTATACTCATCTAATATTTTCATCCCACTTAAATTCATGATCTTTCTTCAATAGTTTAGAGACAATTAGGTACCTAAAAGCATAGTCCATGGCTCTTTGAAAATTTGACCCTCCATTCATCAATGTGAATGGCATCTTGAGATATTTGTAAGTTCCCTATGGGATTGTGAACATTGTCTTATGTCTATATTCTTCTTTAACCAAAAATTAATTATACCTTGAAAACCCATAAAGTGTGGACAACATACCTACTCCTGAAACTCTTCATAAAAGATTCTCTATATTCGGAAAATGATAGTTATATTTTAGGGACAACTAGTTGGGATTCCTAAAGTCAACACATAATCCGATCTCACCAATTTTCTTTCTCACCACTACCAGATTATAAACCCATGATGAATGTTGGGTAGGGGAAATGATTTTTGCGATACACATCTTTTCAAGCTCTTTCTTGATAAGGGGAAGGATCTTAGGGTTGATTATTCTTAGCATTTTCCTAAATATTTTTTCATTTTCCTTTGATGTGATGGTATGCTAAATGATATATCCTTTATATGCCTTCAGGTTATCATATGACCAATCAAACACATCTTGGTACTCCCTAATTAGATCTTTTATTTGTTTCCTTATTTTGAAGTACCTTTTCTTATTTTCATCATCTTGGGATTAGCCTTCTAACCAATATTGATTTCCATGTAAACCTTAGTCTTGGTGGTCTCCACCTTTTGTTTGTACATGTCATGTCTATTAAAAATATTCTCTATTGGGACCAAACCCTTTGGAATATTGTTATCCTCGGACAAATCAATCACTTCAATTACCTCACTTGTTTCATCTTGATCCTTCCAATCCACCTCATAATCATCAAATTCTCCAATGTCGTTCATGAATCTATTCAATTATGAATCATCGTCAAATACTTTCCAATGATTAAGGTTATTAGGGACAAAAGGTTGATACCATATATCCATATTGGCTTCACCTGATGTAAGAATCTCACATGATTGGGTAGTGGTTGTGTCTACAACTAGAGTATCGACTTGAACATTTTTCTCCCTTGGGATGAAATTAATTGATAAGGTGTCAAATGAATCTATGATACCCAATGCTTCTTGTCTATACCTCCATAGACTTTCATTATTTGTTGCATAGTGATATTTTACTTATAATAATATGAGATTGGATTCTCCAATGGCTTCTAGCACCTTATGCCCATCTTTACAACCAATTCTAATCCTAGAAACAAAGCCTAATACTCAACAATGTTGTTTGTGGCCTCAAACTCTAATGTGTAAGAAAAATTCAAAGTATACCCTTGTGGAGAGATAGAGATAATGCCCACACCATTACTTGATTGAGATTGTTCCTTGTCAAAGTGCATTGTCTAAATCTCATCATCAAATTCCTCTACTTCATCTCGCTTAACTTTCAAAGACAACGAGTGGGAAAGGATTGAATAGTTACCCATATCCTCATCTACTGTTTAGATTAATTAATTCATAGGCTCATTAGGGTCTTCAAAATGGAACCTTATGGATTGTTCCCTATGCAGCGTAATCCTCACCGCCCCCCCCCCCTCTGGAAGTTGGAATGGTTGCATAAGATAAATACATTTGCAAACATCCACCTAATATAGTAGCTCACTTCCTAGACAACAACATTCCCAAAGAATCTGAGACAAATATAATGACATTGTACATTAGAACTGAGATGTCTTGATATATAGCCAAGGCTTGACGTGTAAACCTTTGATTAGGATAAACACTTTAATATATTAGGAATCCATGGCACACACATTTTTGTATGGATGGGTAGTTGTAAGGCCCAATTGTTTCATCACTTTTAATTCCATGGCATTGTTTGGTGCCCCTAAATCTAACACACAATTGTGTAACAACAAATCACTAACTAGTAATGAGATGTAAAAGGGACTATGACTACCATTATTTATCCCTTGACTTGTTATTTGCAATACTATAGCAACATCCTCAGTATGAGTCTTCTTAATTCATTGAATCCCAAAAATTTCACAACCTTCTTCTTTTGTGTTGGGATCTTCACAATATTGACCAATCGAAATGACATGTAAATAGTGAATCAATTGCTTAATCTATATGTTGAAAATTTTAGATTTATTGAATAGTTTTGTGAGGATGTGTGATTAATTATGAATTGAGGTCTATTATTTTGTAAATTATTTTAAAATTTAACTATAAAAAAGTAAAGATAAATTTACCACAAAATACAAGTCAATTTACAAATTTGACCAAATAAACTTCTTTATGTAATTTCCAAATTTAAACTACAAAATACAAACCAATTTACAAATCTGACCAAGTAAACTTCCTTAATATAATTTCCAAATTTAAACCAACTTTATCAAAATCCCATAATCATTAAAATTATAGTTTTAGATCAAAATTTCTGTTAATCATTTAGATCCATAAATCATCACAATAGAATAGAAATGGCTCTTGGATATGTGCTAATCATTTAGATCCATAAATCATCACAATAGAATAGAAATGGTTCTTGGATATGTGCTAATCATTTAGATCCATAAATCATCACAATAGAATAGAAATGGCTCTTGGATATGTGCTAATCATTTAGATCCATAAATCATCACAATAGAATAGAAATGGCTCTTGGATATGTGCAATAGTTTTAGTGAGACTTGTTTCAAAAGGTAAATTTATTCTAATATATATTTTTAGTGAGGCTTGTTTCAAAAAGGTAAATTTATTTTTAAATATGTTTGTGAGATATTAAGTGAATGAAATGGCTCTTGGATATGTGCAATAGTTTTAGTGAGACTTGTTTCAAAAGGTAAATTTATTCTAATATATATTTTTAGTGAGGTTTGTTTTAAAAAGGTAAATTTATTTTTAAATATGTTTGTGAGATATTAAGTGAATGAAATTTTAGATTTAAATCAAATTTACTAATAATTTTTATTTAGAAAATGTAAATAATTGTAAAGAAATAAACACACAAGATAAATAAAATAATTAATTAGCAACATTACAACACATAAATGTAAATAAATAAACATACTAGATAAATAAAATAATCAATTAGCAACATTACAACATAAATTATGTACAAACCTCCTAGCTTTGGCACCTTTCACTCTTCAACTCATGGCTCATTACAATAGAGTATCACTATCTTTTTAAAGCCTTTCACAACATGTAATCCATGGGATCTAAAACCATGGGTTACCAATACCATGTAAAAACCACTACTTTAGACCTAAAAACTTTGACTTTTTTGGCACATTACAATGGAGTATCACTATCCTTTTAAAGTCTTTCACAACATGCAATCCATGGGATCTAAAACCATGGGTCCCCAATACCATGTACTTGAAACCACTATTGTTGACCTAACAATTTTTACTCTTTAACCAAGTCAAATTTTACCTAACATTCCCAACTTCAAATTTAAATTGGGGTTTCTCATGAATGAGTTACCAGATCTTATTACATTAAAATTTCAACTCCAATATAATATATATATATATATATATATTTTCATTTTTGCCAAAGCCATACTTTGACCTCATCTCAGATCCATTGATCCTCCTCCTCCATGTGGTGGCACGCCCTTTCTCTCACATCTTTGTTCTCTCAATGGTTTTTACCTTTTTCTTACAATCAGATGAGCAACCCCTACACTGATCTAGGGTTTTTGGGCATCTCCATCACCTCTTCCATCTAAATGCAAAACCCTGCTAGCTGAAACTTGTTTCTCTATGTGATATGCAAGAATTTGCGGTACAACAACCGTACCCACTTTTTCCAAGCTGCTCAGTCTTTATCCCATGTTGCTTCTTATGACTCGCGGTAATTGCCTCTTCTCTCGTCTCAACCAAGCCATTGAACATATGCCTAGATTTCCATTTACTCCGTTCCATGGCCTAAGACAATGTCGGATTTCACATCTCATCCTTCTCACTCTCATCCTCGGCCTCCTTCTTCCACGACATTACGACCTCCTACCATTTGGGTATTAACCAAGGGCCCAAAAATACACACGAGGCGAGACGAAGTGACCTCCAACCTAATACTCGGAGGAAGGCCCTGGGATATAGCCACCATTACAATGTGTCACCCCTTTGACAGAGGTTACCTCATAAATCCCGACCCGGAGAAAAGGATTTGGGATCGAATCTTAGATTTCCTCCTCAAACTCTTCGAGCTTACTGTTGGTGGAACCTCTCTTCAGTCTGCTCTCCATTCAAAGGACCAAGGAAAAGCTTGTCTTCGAAAATCCAGGGTTCCAGAAAATTTGAGCTATGCTGCACAGCCAGGACCTAAGAATTGTGCGGGCACCGGCCCGATCACGAAGACAACGACCAAGTCCTCCCTTTCGTCTCAGCAATAGATCTGGTCGTTTTACTGGGCATGCAATCCACAAAAATAACCACAATGGTAGCACCTCCTTCTTTCATGCAAATTGTTCTCTTCAACAACACCCGGGTCAGGCCACTTTTTTTTAGAGCATTCTTTTTCTTAGCGCGAGCATACCAACATCAGAGTGAGACAATGTCCTTCTCGTCATTGCAGTGACCAGTGATCAATGATCAACCTCTTTGAATGGCTCAACAGACCAACATTTCCTTCATCAAATCACTCTTTATCGAGAGTCCAGGTTTTCTTGGCTCTTATACCAAATGTAAAGAAATGAAGATGCGAAATGAAGGTGCAAAAAACACAACACTTAATTCAGGCATGAGATTTATTAGTCCCTTGACCAAATCTACCCAAGCAGGTCAATCTCACCAAGTGAGTCTTCTCCTTGAGGCACATTACATTGGAGTATAACCAATTTTTTAAATTCTTCACAACATGCAATCTATGGGTTTTAAAATTATAAGTCTCTAATATCATGTATTCGAAACCACTATTTTTATCTAACAATTTTGACTCTTTTACTTAATCAAGTTTAACCATGAAAAATATGATTTTTTCTTTAAAAAATACAAAAAACACATAAATTGATTTTAATAATTTTGCTTAAAATAATCTTCCAATTTAAACCCAATTTGTTAAATACTCTTTTTAAAATTTAAATCCAACTTGTTAAATACCCTTTTTATAAAATACAAAATAAAAATATCAACAAATTAACCAATATTTCAACACCATAAAAAAAAATAATTTTCCTTCGAACCAGGAAAGGAGTTAACTTATTAGATCTATTTTGATGGCTTAACTTATATAAATTTCAGATCTAAATCATATTACCCTTTGAGAAATATGAACCAACAATAAACAAAGTGTTGGATTGAGGAAATCGACTAGGTTTTGGAGATAAAAATTTCTAATTTACTCCTTAAAAAAAACTAACCACCTAATTATAATTATATGAAATACAAATGGTCTTGAATAAAATATGATTTGAATATTTTATGGGCTATAACTTTTAGATTGTTCAAAACAAAAAAATAAAAGGGAAAATGTTTTAAATCTTTTTGTTTGTTGGGAAGGGAAGACCACAACCTATTTTTGGTTGGGCTATATGGGGTTGATCTAGTGAGTTTAGAGTGTTATTTTTGATGAATTTTAAGGGGCATTATTTTTGATGAATTTTAGGAGACATTGATAACCAAAGTGATGTGCACAATTATCCTCAATTTAGTCATCTAGATCCACTTTCAAGACAACACTCAGGGTGACCCCTACCTAAAATTTTTCTATAGATGCACTGAATCAAGAGATGTCAAATGCATAATGTTTTTCTTTTTAAAGTAAGAAACACAAAAAGAAATAGGGAATAGAGAAGAAATTTATTACCTCTAACTTTCTCCAATGTAGCAACCTTGCTCTTCATTGGCTCATGTGTTGACTCTATCATCCACAAACCTACAAAAAATATCTTTCAATGGTTCTTCTTGAACAAATTCACCTCAATAAAGACTGATCCATGTGGATATTGATGGCCACCCACCTATTCCAATTGGCTCCTCTTGTCAGTTTTTATTTCAACATGTTCTTCTGTACTTATTTGTAATTGTGGGTTCTACACTTCCAAGGTTGTCTGAAGCCCTACACATATGCCAGGTGGATATTGGTGGCCTCCCACCTAATCCAACTGGCTTATTTTATATGTTTTCATATCAGCGCATCTTGTTGTACTTCCAAGGTTGTTTTGAGGCCCTAAACAATGTTTTTTTGGCTCGCTGCAATCAAACTGTTGACAAAGTCTAAGTTTGATAGTGTAATGCATATTTCTCGAAAAGACCTTTCCAACGGGCTATCACATGCTTAAAACGAAGATTGTATGCAAAAGTTATGACCCTGGGAAGTTAATGTACTAACTTACCCAAACGGGGCCCACATGAATTTTGGCGTTTCATCTCCTAGGGTTAGATTTTTGGATGTCTAGGGTTTTTGCATTCACATTTATCATAATAATGCCTTCATAGCCTCATTGTAATCATCTTCTTGTGAATGTGCGTAGTAGTCACATCTCTTCTCAGAGTTAAAGCTACCACCATTTTAACGAGTCTTACACTCTATAGTTTTACAGTCTCTTTTCAATTATTTCATTAATATAAATCAAGTATTGTTGTATTTCTTTGTTACTGGAAATTTTCATGAGTATTTCATTGGAATATCTCTGCTTTCATTTCGTTTCGAAAATAATCCAGATCAGTGGTATCAGAGTAGGCTGCTCTTGATCGCTTTTCGACGCATGTCCCCGACGAGGTCCGAGTATAGACAGTTGATTCTCGAGCTTGTCTCTCTCAAGGACAATCACTCTCACATGCCCAATAACCCTCGATGGCGACAGAAAAGAAAAACGATGGAGCAAAATATTCTATTAACTTGTTGCTTGAGCAAGCTCTCGCGTGACAAAGGGATGAAAAGATGGAGAATTTTGCACACATCCTTCAACGTCTGCTGATAGGAACATGAACATATTCTTCAAGCGGCCATTTTGGAGGAACCTCTCCCTTCAAGGTACAATTTAATTTTTCTATTCCCATATTTTAAGGTCAGATAGATGCAGATGCCCTAGAAAAATGGTTAAAACTATTAGAAGGTTATTTTTCTATTCACAATTTTTCCGATAGGGAAAATATCACCTTCACACTCCTCAAGGCTCCCCCCCATGTCAAACATTGGTGGGAAACTTATTGGGAACAAAGTTCCATAGAGGAATCTGGAATATATGGGGTCGATCCCACTTGGGATTTTTTTGTCAATGCGGTCAAGGAACAATACTACCCTATTGATAATTATGAAGACCACTACATGAGATGGACCACATTGAAGAAAGAGAAGAGCCAATTAGTGTCCAAGTTCACAAATACTTTCCATACCTTGTGCACCAAGCTGGGTATCAAAGACTCTGAGCGACATCTAGTTTTGAAATACCGTGGGGCTCTGCATAGGTACATCAAAACTGAAATGGATTTCCTAAACATCCCATCATTGGGATATGACTATTGATATGCTGTCAAAATCGAGCAAAAATTTAGGCACAAAAACAAATTGGAATTCGGTTATGCAAATTTGCAACAACCAAAGCATGGTAAAGACGCCCCTAACCAACAACCTCTAGACAACCAGTCTAAGACACAGGACAAGAAGGGTAAAGGAAAGACGAAGAATGACATTGGGAAGTGGTGTGACTTCCACAAAATCCCCTGGAACAACACCGATGAATGTCGCTCGAAACAGTCATTGGTGGTCGAGGTCGAAGACACGGAGCCGAACCCTGATTCAAAATCTGATTCATAAAAGATTGAAAACAGAAAAATCATCGACGCAGACCCCACTGCTACTATCCCGACCACAAAAATTCAACCAAAAGAACCAATAGATCCTGAAGAGGGGGAGTGCCTCTTCCATTCACAGATGTGGGTGAAGGGGACCCTGTTGCATTTCATTGTTGATAGTGGTAGCCAGAAAAACCTCATCTCAGTTAAGGTCATGAAACAATTGGGTTTGTCAACAACACCACACCTGCAACCATACAACATGAGGTGGCTTCACCAAGGACAAGATCTCTATGTCATCCAATAGTGTCGCATGTCCTATGGCATCCAACCCTTCAAGGATGGTTTCTTCACCTACAATGGTTCCTACACCAGGCCCCATCAAACCCAGAGACAATAGGTTGGTGGAACAGATTCAACCCTGCCTACAATAGGTTTGCGACAGTCATTCATAGACAAAGAAACACAAATTCTCCAACAAGGCACACAACTCATCAAGATTTAGATTCAAAAACTTATTTCCCCTCTTCCCTGGAAACTTAATGCAATGGAGACCATTTCTTCCTAAGGGGGGAGGACTGATCCAGGTGGATATTAGTGGCCACCCACCTATTCCAATTGGCTCCTCTGGTCAGTTTTTAGTTCAACACATTCTTCTGTACTTCTTTGTAAGTGTGGGTTCTACACTTCTGGGGCTGTCTGAAGCCCTACACATATTCCAGGTGCATACTAGTGGCCTCCCATATAATCCAACTGGCTTATTTGATGTGTTTTCATATAAGCACATCTTGTTGTACTTCCAGGTCCGTTTTGAGGCCCTAAACAATGTTTTTTTTGCTCGCCACAGTCAAACTGTAGACAAAGTCAGAGTTTGATGGCATAATGTGTATCTCTTAAAAAGACCTTTCCAATGGGCTATTACGCACCTAAAACATAGATCGTATGCAAAATTTACAACCTCAGGAAGTTAATGTACTAACTTACCCAAACGGGGCCCACATGACTTTTGGCGTTTTATCTCCTAGGGTTAGGTTTTTGGATGTCTAGGCTTTTGGAATTCACATTTATCATAAAAGGCCTTCATAGCCTCATTGTAATCATCTTCTTTTGAATGAGCTTAGTCGCCACATCTCTTCTCGGTGATAAGGCTACCACCATTCTAGCGAGTCTTGCACTTTGTAGTTTTACAATCTTTTTACAATTCTTTCATTAATAGAAATCAAGTATTGTTGTATTTCTCTGTTACTTGAAATTTTCATGAGTATTTCATTGGAATATCTCTTCTTTCATTTCGTTCTGAAAATAATCTAGATCCACAAACAACTTCACAAAGCTTGAAAACATAATAGATAAGTTTTATTACAATGGCTTACAACAACTTTACAATGAGGAGGAGCCTCTTATTTATGGATCAAGAGATCAACAACTTCCAAAATAAAATAGCATTAGATCTCTAACTAACCATATATTTATATCAAAATAATAATATCCTCTAAATAACTAGAGATCATCGAGTCAACAACAATATGATATGGTGTAATAATGCAACATGTACAATCAATTAGGATAGATGCTCAACAAAGTGGATAGCTTGCTCAAAATAGCAATAGACATGGTCAAATTAGAAAAAACTCCCCTCCTCTAGGGGGTTGACCTAGTGAAAATGTAATGATAACTCCTCAAAATTCTCTAAAAACCTTGACACATGTGGATATAGGCCATATAAGGAGGGCCACCGCATTAAAATACTCCAAGATGTTGTAACAACCTCGCATACATGAGAGAAGTGCCAATAAAGAGGATTACTCTCCCAAAAATGCTCCAATGTCCCCTCAAAGATGTAAATCAATGGAATAAGGGGCATGTGTGGCTCAAGTTGACATTTCCATGGTATAAGAAACAATTCAAACTCAATAAGAAGGTGTAAATCCCACACACGTGGCTCAAGAAGATGCAAAACCTCTGTCACAATGCCCAATGAAGACATCAAAAAACACTAGATAGTCACAACACCTAAGGTATATTATCACAATGTCTAAGGTAGGTGCACATATCCCAATGCAATTACTCAAATCTCAAGGAAAGTACACAAATCATGAGGCATAGATGCAACTCTGGGTAGAAGCACATATATCCCAATGTAGGGGAACCTACTCATAGTGATGAGTCATGCCTTGATATATGTGTCATTAGGTGGAAAAAAACAAGCGAGATCTTCTAACTTTTCAATAACTCATTTTTTTTTTATCATTTTTTATGTTTAACCATGGTGGGGACAACATTAACCTCTATTACATGTAACAAGTTCTAAGACCAAGAAGCATGTCCTAGGACACAAAACTAGGAGTATGTTATATGATGGATGCGACATTAGGGAAAATGGGAACTTCATGAATCGAGCCTCATATCTACATGAGATGATGTATAGGTTTGATATTACTAGCTTTCAATAGATAGGAGTTATTAATTTCAGTCCACATGAGTGCATTAAGAGGGAGTGCTTAGCTTTTTGTTACCATTCCTTGAGCCATTTTGTTCCCAATCACTTTCTTTTATCTTTTTCTTTATTGGTCCCTTTTTTCTTTAGATTTATCTTTTAAAATATTGGGAATCGGGGTAGATGGGATTTTAGGAAAGGTGCCATGGCTTAATCTTTATAATTTTGAATTTTTTCATTAGCTACATTAACCTCGAGTTTTCTAGAACCTTTGATTTGTTTATTTTTTTTATACATGGGATCTTTATTCTATTTTCTTTGGACCTTGATGCTTAACACATGACAAGTTAACCATGAGTGTGAATATGATGAATGTGCACAAAAATTACGGGGAAGATAAAAAAGTGTAAGACATGGTTAGGGGATATGGATACACTACACCTACCTAGATCTCTAGCATTACAACTTGAATAAAAAGTTGAAAAAACTTATCTAAAGGAAACTTACGACCCACCATGATATCACTAAGAAAAAGACAATAATTTATAGTGTAATGATGCATTATTTGATTATGGAAATTTCTACCATGGTCATGGCCAATATAGGAAACCATAACACCATTTACAAGAAAGAACCAATACATCAAGAAACCATAGTAAAAAACTGAAGCAATGTGGTACTGTCATCATGTGTATGAAATTATAGTGTACCATATGCATGCCATAATCAACTAAACTTTCCATAAGAGATCTACTGACAAACTGATATGCATCATGGAATCAACTAAAAAAGTCCAATATGTGAAGGATACCAACATGTAGAAAAATCTATGAATTATATCATCAACCAAGTTCTTTGAATGCTAATCTGAAGAGCTCACATCAAGAGTGAACTAGAATATTATGATACTCAAAGAGTGGTGCTTGTAATAGAATCCCAAATATGTGTTCACAATCTCCTCATACCATATGAAAGGGTGACGGGGCCTACACAATGGAGTGTATTTCCTTGTCATAGGTGGGTTATCTACAAACTACATTGGAGAGTGTCTTTCTATATAGACCACTATATCTCCATGTTGAGTGAGGACTACACCGATACCACAATTGAAAGAACATGTCTCAATATCAAAGGGATATTAAAATTTTGGTAAAGTGATTACTACACTGAAAAAATGAATTGTTTCGGATCCTCAAATTCATACTATTGTGATTGGGCCAAATGAAGTTGGATTTGGCCCCACTATTGGTGTCTTGGATTAGGGACCAAAAAATTTGAGAGAACCCCAACATGAATTTGTGATACAATTTGGCGAGGCATAAGAAACTATGGAGCTATATTAGAGTCATTGGGGTCATCCAATCTCGAATGACTTGGATCTTGTCTAGATTCAAATGCACACCATGTTAATCCATGATTTATCCTATATACTGAATAATTTTCATGTCGAATAAGAATTTCTCTCTATTGGGATATAACTTGTGTTATTGTAGTCTTCTCAAGATTTGCTAAACATGTTGCAAATATTTTCCCCAAAATTTATTGAAGATGAAGATAACATAAAAATATATGACCACAAAATAATTCGTGAACAAACATAAGATATCACCCATCATCCCCATGAACATTGTTGGAGCATTAGTCAAGCCAAAAGGAATTACAAATAACTCAAAAGTCCTTCTTTATACTTGAAGGTGGTATTCCATACATCAACTTGCTCAATTGTAGCTAGTGGTAACCTGACTTTAGATGAATCTTACTTAAAAACTTGGCACCTTTGAGATGATCAAGAATATTTTCAATCTATGTGGTTGGATATCAATTCCTAATAATGATTTTGTTAAGATCTTTGTACTCAATATAGAGTCACCATGTCCCATCCTTCTTCTACACCAACACAATTTCTCTCCTACATGACAAGGAGCTCCGTTGAATGCAACTTTTTCAAATGAGCTCTTGAATCTGATGTTTGATTTCTTTATTCTTGAGAATAAATAATTGTATATTGATCCATTAGGTGAAGGAGCACTAGGTATTAAATAAATTGAATTATTTACCCAATAGTGTAGAGGCACCACTATAGGTGAAGCAAATATATATTTGTATTATTGCACTATATTTTAAACTTGGTTTTGTTGTGAAAATATACCCCATGCAAAGGTTGTGGTAGTTGTAATGATCTCTCTTCACCTTTCAATTGAATCATGAAGAGGAGAAATCTATCAGTCTTAGAGATTACCTTTTTTCATTGGTTTGTTAAGATCATGGAAATTATGGTGGTTGTAACTACCTATGGTACCCTATATAGTTGGCCTCCCAAAGGAACATTGACACTATGGGGTCTAGACTCATAAAAACCATAACATTTCCATGTATAGGGTTATCCAAAAAGAACATCACAAAATCCAAGTTGGTTAACATCAAACAATACCTTGTCTTTGAATGATTTGATGTCATAGGGAAAGAAACATTGTTGAATTATGGGAAATTCTCTCCCTTAGCTAAAAAATATCATGATGTATGGTTGAGTGTGTGGAATTGTCGACAAATTTAGTCTCTTGATGACCTTGGCTAAGATCATCTTCTTCTAGATACCTCTATCAATAATGAAATGCAATGCATTCCCATTAACCCATATATGTGAATGGAAGAAGCTCTCACCTTCCTTAGACTCCTTTGGATCTTTTGGTTGGGTCATTACGATTGCAATGGTAAAACTGGGCTTTTCATCAATGATATTATTTACCTAATTTGGGTTGGAATTAGATTCTGATCCATAGTTCGACTTTGAGAATTTCAACTCAACCAATAATTCCTATTTCTTATCACATTCAATAGGTTTGTGCTAGGTATTATTGTGTAACTCATAACACGTTATAGTGTCCTTCGACTTCCTATTTCCATTCTTTTCCCATGGCTTGGATTAGTTGTCACGGCATTGGTTATTCTTGATTTGTTCTTTAATTTATGAGTTAGTGCCACCTTTACCATACTTCTGCTATGACATATTTGAAAACCCAAACCCCCACACAATCTTCTACTTCAATTTTTTCTCGATTTTGACAAGATATTGATAAGTGGCTCATATTGAGGAGATGTCCAAGAAATCGATTTATGTTTGGATGTACTTATGTATGCCACTATAGTTGGGGACATACATGGAGAAAAAACAAAGAGGATATTTCTCTGATACCATTGATATGGATTATGAAGAGAACACAATGAAGGCATAAATACAAATGGAAACATAGATATATTTTAGAGGTAACAACAATACAATGAAACCCAAATTCTATCAATGAATGAAATAGAAAAATATTCTAAAATGAAAATCATTACAAACTAGCTAGAACGGTGGTATCTTATCTTTGAAGAGAGATGTGTCGTCTACTCTCATTCACAAGAAGAAAATACAAGAGGCCAAAACTACTTTTCAACATAATGTATGGTTCCCTAATATACAAAAACCCTAAATATCCAAAACCCTAACCATGGGAAATGATGTCGCAAGGAATGTGGGCCTTGAGGAGGCTAGGTTATATGTCAAATTATCAAGGCCACAACTTTCACATACAAAATTTATTTAGGGAATTTATTATATTTATACAAAGAATAATCCATTCTTTATGTATTTGGAAAACCATGGAATCAAAGATTGCATGGTGTATGTCAACTACCAAAGATGCAAGGGAGATGATTGAAAAATATGTCGAAAGTTTAGGACCAAAAAAACTATAGTAAAACTATCAAGATGTAGAATCATTTCGAGTCAATGGAATAGGTGGAAAAGCAATATTATCCACTTAGATAAATAATTCCCACTTAGAAAGTAATGTTTCCCATTTCATTAATTTCCTCCATCAGATGGGAAATTTTTTGTTGAATTTGACTCTTAGTGAGCCACTTGCCCTAATGAAAGAGTTTCCTTGCTTTAATGTACCAATAAGGTTGATTTTATACCAGTGGCTTCCCTTCATTCCAATGTCCATGAGTTTTTCAACTATATCCTACTCAAGGTAGTTAGGATCAAATTTTGTAGGGGACAAGTTCTTAACCACCTATAAGGTGTCCAAGAGAGGTGGAAAATATGGTTGAAGTAGATCCACATTAAATATAGGGTGTAATACAAGGAAATGGGGAATACTTAACTCAAAATAACTATCACCCATAACCTTGGTTATGGTGTACAACTTGTATCGAAGTGGATGGATATTTCGATGGATTCTTGTACTGTGCTCTTTCTATAAATGCAACCATACCCTATCTCCTATGTTAAACTCGTGTGGAACTTGATGTTGATCATGGTGTTGCTCGTACTTTGCATTGGATTTCTGAAAAATATAAAGAACTTGATATTAGATGTTTTATATCTATTCAACAAATTTGGTTTCTCTAATCAGTCTCAGTACAAGCATAGGTGGATCCTTTCTATGTATATGCAATGGAAAAAGATATGTTAATTTGGGCCAATGGCTTGAAAACCAAGCACACCTAAAAAGGGTTTTGGGAAATAGGGCTATGAATGGATTTTTTGTACCTATGTTGAACATAAGGAAGGATCTGATCTAATGTGTGTGAAATTTTGGAGCTGTACATTCTTAGGATATGCACAATCATCTTGTTGAATACCTTTTTCTTTTCCACTAGTTGGGGGGTGAATCGTAGTTGATTTGTTCATCTTGGTTTCCATCATTGACCATAGGCTAGACCATAAAGTAATAAAAAAATATTTCCCCTATCTAAAATAATGGTATATGGGAGCTCTAAATGAACCCAAAGACTCTTCAAGAATATCTTATTAGTGGCCTCTATTGTGATACTCTTCTTATAGGGTGTTAAAATGACCATCTTATAGAATTGATCAACAACTATAAATACACAATCAATGTCATGGTTATTTACAATAAAGATAGATATGCAATCAATGGAGATGGACTCCCAAGGTATTTTTGGGGTAGGTGGAGGAGTTTACAAACCTTTCTTCTTGATGGTAGGTGTTGGTCCTAAGGTATGCACTTGACTTCTAAAGGGAAAATCTATGCCACCTATCAGTTTAGAATGATTGTTTCTTTTAATTTTTTGTTTGTTGGTCAGAGGGTTATTCTATCAAGACAAAAGGGAGGTTGGGTTGGGAGAATGATACAGATGAGGGTCCTCCTTGGCTGGTGGCACACTATTGACAGACCAGTGAAATAATAGAAAAACAAAGGGAAACAACAAACTACTCGATGAATAAGATGCTGCAAGAAGTTCAATACTTAGAATATCATTTCAAGAAATTAAACATGTATCAAAAACATAGTTACTCCCACAGGTTGCAAATCAAACAAATATTCACCAAAGCATTAGCTGTTTGGTAGGTTGCATATCGGTAAAAACAAGTTATACAATAGTTGAAAGGAAATGAAATGTACTTTGCACAAATAAAAAACTGTGTTCAAGATAAGAATAAAACACATGAATATTTGAACGAAACATTGTCATCAAGAGTATGTTCACCAGGTAGAGAGCTTTAATCCAATACCAGAGACATGAAAACCATACTAAAGAGTAAATGATTGTGGCAATATACGAAGATTGTGATTCTAGATCGAATAGACAACTAGGCCAAATTCGTTGTTGATGGGAAGAAAAATGAATCTATTGGGGTCATCATGACCTATATCTTGTGGGAGATTCGATTTCACACCAACGAAATTTCTTTCCCTCATAAATTCTATAAGAAGATGAAGTCTCTATTTGATAGAGTCGATGAAAGCCACATCATGCAATTGGAGAAAGAGTTGAGCTCTCTTGATCCTCATTCTTTTGACATAATTGAGGACTATTTGACATGTGTAAAGGAACTGCGGTTGAAATTGGGTAAATGTGGAAACAGTTATTTGAACAAAGATAGATAAATCATCGAGCTAGTATTGATGAATCTAAGAACACCATTCCATGTGTTTGTTTCGACTTTCTACACCAACTGGAAGGTGTGCAAGGAAGATGGCAAGGCTTAGACTTTTGAATCTTTTTGTGGCTCATTGATCATTGATCAAAATATATTTCTTGATAAAGGAAATATTGGTGGAAAACACCAGGATCACTTTCTCAAGGGAAAGGGAAAAGTGAATCATAAGGAAAAAGGCTAGTTTGATACTCCTATATAAATTTCTATGCCTCGACCAAAAACCTAAAGGGAATAAAGATGCAACCCTTCAGGATCGAAAGAAGAAGACATGTCAGTGTTGTGGAAAGAATGGAAATGTGGAGAAAGTCTGATACAAGAATAGAGATGAATTGGAAGAGAAGGACAAAATAATTGAAGGAGACATGTGCATTTCTCATTGACCCACTGATATTTTCACCTTTCAATTCAAAATTTCTCAAGTGTTTCTTTCTCATTATGTGCATAATGAATGGGTAGTTGATTATGGGTGTACTCATCATATGGATAAGGATGATTCCTTGTTCACATCCTTAGAAAAATTTGTGGAGAGAAATATTTATGTTGCTAATGACTTTTCTCTTGACATTTCTGGTCATGGTGATGATCCCTGTTGACATGGGAAGATTGTTGATGTCTGTAATGCACCAAACCCCATTGACAATTTGTTTTCTCTTTCTCAATTAACATAAACAAGCAATATTGTGGAGTTTTTCCCAGATCAGTTCTTTGTTTGAGATTTTAAGAAAGGTCTATCGATTGTCACCAGAGGGTTTCTCGACCTGAAGGACAATTTGTATAAGTTATGTGACATGACTCGAACCAACTCTGAATCAACTATTCTTATTTCTCACACTGATGAACGAAGTCGAACTTAGCATGAACGACTCAACCACCTAAATTTTTGAAGTCTTTAATACCATGTTTGTCTTTGAAATTTTAATTCCCTCTTTAGTTATTTGTAGAATTTTATGTCTATTTTGTTATAGATTACACCCTTTTCCAAACATGGTATTAGAGCCAATGGTTTGAGACCTCATCTATTATCTGGAAACCTTACTGAGTCAGATCATTGTGTGATTGACTCTGGTTGTCAATTGGAACCTTTGAAATATAACTTTCTATCTAGATATCAAATATGGCTTCGAAGTTTGATTATGTTGTTTTGAACATATCTAATTATGCAGTAAGGGAACCAAACATGGAAAACTTGCTAAAGAGTAAAGGACTATGGAAGTATATGAAGATTGTGATTCTAGATCCAACATATAATTAGGAAAAGTTTGTTTTTGATGGCAAGAAGGATGAGGCCGTGGGGTTCAACACAACCTGTATCTTGCAGGAGATTTGGTTTTTCCTTAGTGGAATCGATTTCCCTCATCAAGTTTTGAAGAAGTTGAATTCATTGTTTGACCGAATTGACAAGAGCCATGTCATGCAGTTGGAAAAAGAGTTTGATCTCTCTCAATCCTCATTCTTTTGATAGAATAGAGGAATAATTGGCACGTGTCAAAGAACTTCATTTGCAATTGGGAGAAGATGGAAAGAATGATCAGAAGAAGGGTGGACAAATCATCGAGCTGGTCGTAATGAATTTGAGAACATCATTCTATGTGTTCGTCTCAAATTTCTGCACCAACTGACAAGCATGCAAGGAAAATGGTAAGGACTACACCTTTGAATATTTCTATGGCCTTTTGATTACTAATCAACAAAGATTACTTGGAGAAGGAAATCTTGGTGGTAAACATCAAGCCCAATTTCTCAAAGGAAAAAGAAAGTTGTATCATAGGGAAAGAGTGTGGTTTGATAACTCTACACATAGACCTAGATGCCATGACCAAAAACATAAGGGACAGACATATGCACCCCAACTAAGTCGAAAGAAGAAGACATTTTAGTGTTGTGGAAATACTGGACACGTGGATAAAGTATTTTATAAGAAGATAGATTATTTAGAGCATAAGGTTAAACGCCTTGAAGGAGACATGTCAGTTTTTCATCGACCCGCTGATAATTTCACCTTCTAAGTCAGAAATTCTCACACCTTACTGTCTCATTCTACACAAAATGAATGGGTAGTCGACTCTAGGTGAATTGATCACATGGCTAGAGAAGCTTCCTCATTCACGTCCTTGGATGAAGCTAATGAGAGGAAGATCCATGGTGTTGATGATTTTTCTTTGGATATTGTTGGTCAGGGTGATGCTACTTTTCAACATGGGAGAATGTTCAATGTTTATCATGTGCCAAACCTCAGTGCCAATTTGTTGTCTGTTGCTCAATTAACAAAAACATGTAAGATTATGGAATTTTGGCTAGATCAGTTCTATGTTCGTGATTTAAAGAAAGGTAAGTTGAATGTCACCAGAGGGTTTCTCAACCTGAAGGATAGTATATATAAATTATATGACATGACTCGACCCAATAGTGGAACGACTACTCTTGTTTCTCACACTAACGGGCAAATTCAAATTTGTCATGAATGACTTAGAATCCTAAATTTTCAAAGTCTACAGTTGATGGAAACTCAGAACATGGTTTTTGTTTTACCTAAAGTGTTTCCCCTTGAAGGATTCTATAAAGGTTGTGTTCTTGGAAATCATCATGATGTACCGTTTGACTCTAGCAAAGTGTGGCAAGCATTGAACCTCCCAGAGCTAGTTCACAATGATGTTTGTTGCATCAATCTACCTTCCTTGGAAGTTGCAAGGTATATTTTAACTTTCATTGATTGTGTCTCTCGTTTCACATGGGTCAATTTTCTGAAGAATAAGAACCTTGTCTTTGAAAATTTCAAGGATTTTAGGGCCTTTGTTGAAAAACAATGTGGTCGACCCATCAAGTGCTTGAGATTAAAAAATGGTGGTGAGTATGTAAGTCGACCTCTTGAAGAATACATGGTTCGATATGGTATTGACTGGTAGTGGTTGGTTCCTTACACACCTTAATAGAATGGAATCATATAATGGAAGAATAATATGTTAGTCGAACTGGCTAGATGTATTTTGCAGGCCAAAGATCTACCTCCTCACTCTTGGGATGCAATAGTGTATTATGCAAACTATTTGTTGAATCACATCTCAACTTGAGTTGTTCCTTCCATGAATCCAGTCAAACACTAGTGTCGAAAGAAGCCTTCAGTCAACCACCTCTGTGTGTTTGGATGTGTTTCATGGGATCATATTACTGATGATTGCAACAAGAATTTGGATGCAAAGAATCATGCTTGCATCATGATGGGCTACTATGAAGATTCAAAATCCTATCGATTGTTTGATCCTATCAAATGAAAAATCATTATCAAACTAAATGTATGGTTTGATGAGAAGTCTTATAGAATCAAGCGTATTGAATGCCTCCTATGGATTGCTACAAGATGATCCTCTCAATGATGTCTCTGAAACTAGTTCTCCTACTCCATATTTCAGTCCTTCAACTGGATAGTCAACTTTTGTTCCTATTTCGACTAGACCATCAAAATCTAAGTTAACTAGTTCATCATCCTCTATTTCAACTAGTTTTCCATCTTCGTCAAATGAAAATTTTTCGACTTCTAATTGACCTTCTATTGTTGACAACATGTCACCTGTTTCTTTTCTACCTAGATGGGATGCCAAGACAATTGAAGCTATTAGATTTGATGCCAACGACATTTCCTCCGAATGACAAACTCAAAGTAAAAAGAACATGATAGTGTTTCCTTGATGATTAATGTACTTGAAAATTATGATCATGTTTCCTACTCGATGCTTAAGGATGACCTCAATGGGAACATTCTATGTAGACAAAAATTGAGTCTTTGTTGAAGAATCACACTTGGGAATAGTTCCTTGACCACAAGGAAATAACATTGTGAAGTGTCGATGGGTATATTGAACTAAATTTACCTCTTACGTTGTCATTGAGTGACATAAATCATGCTTGGTTGTGAAGGGATTTTCTCAACAATAAGGAACCAAATACATTGAAACATTTTCCTCTATTGTAAAGATGAACTCTGTTAAACTTATTCTTTCCCTTGCTGCTCATTTTGGATGGAAAATCCATTAGATGGATGTAAAAAGTTCCTTTCTTCATGGAGACCTATCTCAATAAATTTTCATGAAACAACCACCTAGTTTTGTGACAGATTCAACCTTCGTTTGTCAACTCATGAAGTCACTTTATGGTTTGAATCATGCTCCCCGAGCTTGGTATGCTAAGATCGACAGTTTCTTTCTTCAACTTGGTTTCAAATTTTGTGAATATAATCATAGATTGTATGTACTCCATATCAATGGAGAAACTTTAATTATTGATCTTCATGTAGATGACCTTCTCATTACTGGTAATAATAATGCTCTCATCCTTATATTGAAGAAATAGCATGTTCACTCCTTTGACATGACAGATTGAAGAAATAGCATTATTTTTTGGGTCTTTTGTTGAATAAATTATTACCATTGATGTCAAAGGTAAGTAAGTATTCACATATAAATATTCAAATGAAATGTGACTTTAATAAATACAAAATTTGAAGTGGATTAGAAATGAAGTTACGTAAAAGTGGAGCAAAACATGAAAGTGGATTAGAAATGAAGTTACATAAAAGTGGAGTAAACATGAAAATGGATTAAAAAATATGAAAGTGAAAGTGGAGTAAAAGTGTACACGGTATTTGCACATGGTTTTAAAACCCATGGTGGTATTTTACCCATGGTATGTTGAAAAATAAATAAAAAAGGGGGAAATTAATTTTTTATTTAATAAAAGTCGTGTCTTTTCAAATAAACATGACTTTTCATGTAGAACTAATAGTAAAGTATAAAATAAGAAGAGGATTGTGAGAAATAATGTGAGTGGGTGAAAACATAATATTCTTATGCATATTATTTGAGGAGTGAAAATTGGATATCATTCAAGGAGTGACGTTTAAATATTAGCGAAGATTAGATCTGGTGTTCTAGCAAATAGATTTGGCATTCTAGCAAGCAAAACTTGTAAAGGAGGAACTATAAGAAGAAGCAAGAAGATCTGGTGAAGGTAGAGCATAAGGAAAAGGAGCGACCACCAAGGAAATCTAACAAAAGGAGAAGTAGCGAGTGTAGAGCAGATCCGGTGAAAGAAGAAGTGACGTGCATAGAGTAGATTTGGTGAAGATAGAAACAACAAGAAGACTAGTGAAAGAAATGCATATGAAGAAATTATAAACTTGTAAGTAGGTTGGTTCTTACATTACAAACAACATATGGGATTGGTGTCTCCTATAGGTCGGTGCATACAAACAACATATGGGATTGGTGTCTCATGTAGGTCAGTGCCTACAAAAAGAAGAGAGGATTAGTGTCTCTAGTAGGTTGGTGCCTAAAAAAATTTGTAACTATAGGTTGGTTCCTACAAATTTATAAAAATAAGTTTTTGTGGTTTTCTCTCGAAAGGGTTTCCACGTTAAATATTGTGTCTTCTAGTTGTTACATTTATGTGATTTCTTCATTATGGTTTACAAATGTTAAAAATAAAAACATAGTCGTATACTGATTCACCCCCCCTCTTAGTATAAATGTGTGCTCAACAATTGGTATCAGAGTAGGTTCCTTCAGAATAGTCTAACCACTAGAAGGTAGATCTCGGGAGCACACATGGTCGGTCAGGAAGGTTTCTCTACAAACAAGGCTCTGTTGTTTGATAGAACTAACTATGCCTTATGGAGTATAAGGATGTGAACATATCTAATGGACCTTGGTTATACATCCCGAAAAACTCCACCAAAAGATACGATCCAGAAAAAGGCTAGTGAAAATGATGCAAACTCCATGAACTCCATCTTGTGTGGACTGCCAGAATCAAAGTTTTCCAAAGTAATGCATTGGAAATCAGTGAAATAAATTTGGGAAAAACTTCAAAACGTCCATGAAGGTGAAGACAAGGTCAAGAAGGCTAAGCTATAGACTCATAGAAGACAGTTTGAGAGTCTGAATATGAAAGATGAAGAAAATCTTGTAGCCTCTCTCCTCTGTGTGGACGAAAATGTTGACACCATCAGAGGACTTGGTGAAACAACTGCAAAACCAATGATTGTGCAAAAGGTGTTGAGGTCACTTCCCTTAATATTTGATGCCAAAATTTCCTCCATTGAGGAAACAAATGATCTGGATAAATTAAAAATGGATAAATTTCATGGGATCATCACTGCATATGAAATAAGGACTAAAAAGGAAAAAAACATCAAAGAGAGAAGTAGCTTTCATAACCTCAAATAAGATGAAGAACAAATAACACAAAGGAAGCGATTTTTCCAGCTGTGAATCAGACACAGATGAAGAAAATTTTGTGATAAAAATGAAAAAAAGATCTGGAAAATACAAAGGCAAGTTTCCCTTTAAATGCTTTAACTGTGCAAAAGTAGGACATTTTTCTACTAAGTGTCAATATGCGAAAAATGAAAGTAGTGATAATGAAGAAGACTATAACGTAAAGAGAAAATCTCATCGATACAAAAATACCCTCAAACAAGACAAGCATGAAAAGAAGAAGTATTATTATAAGTAGAAGAAGAGCCTCTACTCAAAAGGGGTCAGTGACTCATCTAGAAAAAAACAATGAAAGAAATTCCAGTAGTGATAGACAAGAACCTCTCTTTATGAAAAACACAATAAAGTTTGATGAAGACAAAGAAATAATGGATTCAGAAGAAGAGAAAAGCAATGAAATAGAAGGAGAAGTGGATCTTGAAGAAAAACTCATGTGTACCTTAAGAAAAATAAAGAAGCCGAGGAAAAATAATTGTAAACAAAGGAGCAACTACATAAATATGAAGAAGAGGATCATGATGCAAAATCCAAAATGTCACAAAGCCTTCAAGAATCAAAAAATATTATCATAAGCCTAAAAGTTCAATTAGAAGAGGAAAGAAGGATAGAAGAAGTGGTGAGAATACAACTGAAGGAAAAGAAAGAAAATTGCGAGAAGCTAGAAGCTGAACTTGTTTCCTTAAGAAAGGATTTGGGAAAGTCAACTACTCAGTTGAACAAAATCTTGAAGTTTGAAAAGAGTGTACAATGTCTCCTTCCAATTGATCATGACATAGGATGACTCAATAGCCTATACGAATCCTGTAGGATATAGTCAACAAGGGAAAGGGAGTCAAGGAGGTTTATTTGGTGTCACTAGAATGATAAATCTTAAAGTGACATTAAATCAAATAAATAATTATATTTAAATGGAATTGAAGGGAAAATAAAGTGAGTGTTTGATTTGGTTAAAAAGGGGAAAGATATAGAAGGTCCAGAGGAAGGATAAATAGAGGGGTATCCCTTCTCTTTGGCATTATGATTTGATCTTTCATTTTGGAGTGCTCTTGGAGCCATTGTTTTGTTAGGGTTTAGAAAAACCCTTCTACTACTATAGTCTAGTTTCAGTGGTGAAATATCCACCCTAGCCGGACAAGAGAGGGAGACCATCTAGGACTTCCATTAGATATTCACTTGGGAGTTTTGCATTCATTTGAAGAGATACAGAGGTACGTAGGAGGTTTACAAATTTTTTTTTATGAGGGCTAGCTCATACGTTTCAGGTGTTAGGAGGGTTTTAGAGAAATTGAAGTTTAGGGCATCCCCACGGGTTGAGTACAAGGTGTCCTGTGAGGCACCGTTAGACATATAGCAATTGTCCCACGAGGATATTTGCGATCGGGGTTACAACATGCCATTTGGATCGGGTTCGTATATTACGGGAGGGATGCTAGTAGAGAAAATACTATCGAAGCAGAGTGTTGTAGGAAGCATCATAGATTGGTATCATTCCAGGTTTTGTTGTATTGTTTCCGTTAGTATATTTGTGCAATTTCTTTGTAGCCATTAGACTTGTGTGTTAAGGATTATTTTGCATATATTATTACATTCATTAGATATCATGGTATTTTTGTAATTGCCATCCATAATAAGATGTCGTGGTTATCTGCTCTATTTTATGTGTAATGGATGCATGCAATGTGTTTGACAATATTCCTATATGAGAAAATTGTTCGTAAGGGGTTAACAACAACATTAATACCAATTTTTGACATATTTACACAAGAAGAATTATTTTTTTTGGATTGAAAACATAATATACCCACATAACCTAGTCGGGGACATTACAAAGAGTGCCAAAACCTTAGATAATATTATCAATTTTCAAAGTTCACCATTTATTAAGATGGTTCTTGGTTATGATAAGAGTTTGATAAGAACCAAAGAGGATCCATAAGTTCCAAGGCCATCAAAGAAAGTAAATGAAGGAAAATCTAATATCTATGATGATGTACTCAAAAGTTCCATTAGTGATGAAGACAACAAGAAGAAAGAAAATAATGTTCTACAAAAAGTTGGCATTTCTCCAAACGACAACAAGGACAGATTCAAAATATATTTCCCACTAAGGAGACCTCACATGAACTGGTACCAAATTCTTTCTTTGACTATTTATTTTGTTGTAACCATTTATGTCATAAATAAATAGATTGTAGAACATATACAATAAATAATCATGTATGTAACAAAGAATGAATGTTCATGGATTCTCAAACAACACTAAACAAGTAGTGAGAGACATGCCAAATATTGTTAAACCTTCAAACACTCTCTACAAGCAATGCCAACATGGAAAATGGACAAGAACGAGATTTAAATCAAATAAGTACTCAACAATGAAGCCATTGGAACTTGTTCATATAGATCTTTGTGGGCCAACAAGAACACAAAGTCTACAAGGTGAAAATTACTTCATGTTTCTCATTAATGATTATTCTAGAATGACACGGGTTATGCTCCTAAAAGAAAAATATGAAGCTTTTGAGAAGTTCAAAGCATTAAAATCCTTGGTTGGAAATGAAACTAATTTGAAAATCAAGTGTTTGAGATTAGACAAAGGAGGTGAGTTTATCTCAAATGAATTTGAAGAATTTTTTGAGACTCATGGGATAAAAAGACATTTCTCATCCACAAGAACTCCACAGAAGAATGGAGTGGTAGAAAGAAAAAATTGAAATGTACAAGATATGGAAAGAACAATGTTGAATGAATCCAAGCTATCAGATAGTTTTGGAGAGAAGTGGTCAAAACCATAGTTCACATTATGAATAGAGGGAAAATAAGATTCAACAACAAAAAAACACCTTATGAATCATGGAAAGGTAGACCAACAATATTTAAATACTTCAAAGTTTTTAGAAGCAAGTGCTACATGAAGAGAGATGATGAGGATTTGGGAAAATTTGACTCTGGATCTGATGAAGGTATATTTCTTGGTTATTCATGAAGAAGCAAAGATTAAAAATGTTACAATACAACATTACGCAAAATTGTAGAGAGTATCAAAGCAAATTTGATGAAGCAGAGATTCAGAAGGTGAAAACACAAGTAAATGTTCAAGAAGATGAGCTAGGTTGCAAAGAAGAAAAAGAAGAATAAGGAGAAGAAAATGAAGAAGAAGAAACACAATTACAAGATACGAAGACACCATATATGTTTTTCTGAAAGAATCATTTGGAAAATCTAATTCTTGGCGATAAATATACGAGAGATCAAACTAGAAGAAGACTAGCTAGTGCACCAGAATATGCAAGCTTCTCCTTTCTATCTAAAATAGAGCTTATGAATTTTATAGAAGACAACGAAGACACGCATTGGATTGATGCTATGGAAGAAGAGATGAGTACAATTAATAAGAATGAAACATGGGAACTTGTTCCGAGGCCAACAAATAAAATTGTAATTGGAACCAAGTGGGTTTTTAGAAACAAGTTGAATGAAGATGGGAAATTAATGAGAAATAAAGCAAGATTGGTTTGTAAAGGTTATGCTCAAGTTGAAGGTATTGATTTCAAAGAAACCTTTTTCCCGATTGCTAGACTAGAAGCTATCAGAATGTTTTTTGCATTTGCATGTTTCAAGAACTTCAAAGTCTATCAAATGGATATCAAGTATGCCTTTCTCAATGGTAACTTATAGGAAGAAGTATACATTGAACAACCAGAATGATTCTTATTGTCAGGAAATAAGGATCGTGTGTGAAAATTGAATAAAGCACTTTATGAGCTAAAAAAATCTCCTAGAGCCTGGTATTCAATACTTGATAAATATATACAATAATAAGGCTTCAAAAGAGGAATTGTTGATATTAATATATACATCAAGACAATAGCATAAAATCAGTTGATTGTTGTGGTTTATGTATATGACATTACTTTTGGAGGTAGTATGAAATAAATGTGCCGAGAGTTTGCAATAGAAATGCAAAAGGAATTTGAGATGTCTATTCTTGGCTAATTGCCATTCTTTCTTGGCTTACAATTTTTTCAATCTGAAAAAGGCATATTCATTTCACAAACCAAGTACATCAAGGAAATGTTGAAGAAATTCATAATTGAAGATTGTACACCAGTCAACACACTTATGGTCACATGTTGTAAATTGAGCAAAAATGATGAATCTCCAAAATAAAATCAAACATTGTATAGGTCAATGATTGGAAGCCTACTATATGTGACGACATTAAGGCCATAAATTATGCAAGTAGTAGGATTGGTTGCATGATTTCAAGCTGCACCAAATGAAATTCATGTGCAAGAATTAAAGAGGATATTCAATTATCTAAAGGGAACCTTGGACTTTGGATTATGGTACTCAAGATGTGAAGATTTTAGTATAACAACAAATACGAACGTAGATTGGGCATGTAGTGTTGATGATAGAAAAAGTACAAGTGGAGGAGCATTCTTTCTGGGCAACCGCCGTGTGTCTTGTTTGAGTAAGAAATAGTATTCAATCTCTCTATCCATAGTATAATTAGAGTATATTGTAGCAATAACATGTTGCACACAAGTTCTCTAGATGAAGGAAACACTGCAAGATATCAAGGTAGAATATGATCAACCAATATCAATCATCTGTGACAACACAAGTGCAATGAACATTTCAAAGAATCTTATTATGCACTCAAAGAAAAAGAATATTCCCATCAAGTACTCAAGTACCACTTCCTAATAGAAAATGTATCCGAACAAAGTGTCAAGTTGGAATACATTATTACCAAGGAATAAGTTGCAGATATTTTACCAAACCCATTCCCAGAGAAACATTTGCATATCTTATACATAAGTTGGGAGTGATATCCCTCTCATCTCACTAGTAAAGAAGCACAACTCAGGGGAGCATACCTTTTTCATTGATGTCAAAGGGGGAGAATTATAGACAGGGGCATAGTTGCAGATAGGTGGAGGAGAATTACATATAGGGGCAGAGTTGCAGACAAGGGATAATTCTTTCTATTTCTGGAGGATTACATGTTTTTGAGTACAAGGTTTCCATCAATGACAAAGGGGGAGATTGTTGAATAAATTATTTTCATTGATGTCAAAGGTAAGTAAGTATTCACATATAAATATTCAAAGGAAATTTTACTTCAATAAATACAAAATTAGAAGTGGATTAGAAATGAAGTTACGTGAAAGTGGATTAGAAATGAAGTTATGTAAAAGTGGAGTAAACATGAAAGTGGATTAAAAAATGTAAAATTGAAAGTGGAGTAAAAGTGAAAATGTTATTTTCATATGGTTTTAAAACCCATGGTGGTATTTTACCCATGGTATGTTGAAAATTAAATTAAGAAATTAAAAAAAGGGAAATTAATTATTTATTTAATAAAAGTCATGTATTTTCAAATAAACATGACTTTTCATGTATAACTAATGGTAAAGTATAAAATGAGAAGAGGATTGTGAGAAATAATGTGTGAGGGTGAAAATGTAATATTCTTATGTATATTATTTGAGGAGTGAAAATTGAATATCATTCAACGAGGGATGATTAAATATTAGCGAAGATCAGATCTGGTGTTCTAGCAAATAGATATGGCATCCTAGAAAGAAAGACTTGTAAAGGTAGATCTAAGGAAGAACTAGAAGAAGAAGAAGAAAGAAGATCTCGTGAATGAAGAGAAAAAGTAGGAGTGACCACCGAGCATATCAGATGAAAGTAGAATTAGCGAGTGTAGAGAAGATCTGGTGAAAGTAGAAGTAATGAGCATAGAGCATATTTGGTGAAGACATAAGCATCAAAAAAACTAGTGAAGGAATTGCATATGAATAACTTGTAAATTTGTAAGTAGGTTGGTGCCTACATTGAAAACAATAGAGGGGGTTGGTGTCTCCTGTAGGAGGGGATTAATGTCTCCAGTAGGTTGGTGTCTACAAACATTTGTAACTGTAGGTTGGTGCCTACAAATTTATAAAAGGAAGTTTTTGTGGTTTTCTCCCGAAATGGTTTCCACATTAAATATTGTGTCTTATAGTTGTTACATTTGTGTGATTGCTTCATTATGGTTTATGAATGTTAAAAAAAAAACATATCCTTATACTGATTCACCCACACCCGCCCCCTCTTAGTATAAGTGTGTGCTCAACATCTTCAAGTATTACCACTGTGTGATGGTGTTTTCATTTCTCAATATAACTATGTGATGGATCTTTTGACATGTTTTAAGATGGATGATTGTAAGTCATGTGCTACTCCTTTTCAATCTGGAGTAAAGTTTACCAAAACTTGTAAAACACCCATCGTTGATGCTACACTTTATCGACAACTAGTCGACAGTCTTATTTATTTTACTCATAGTTGACATGACATTTCCTTTGTTGTTAGTGTGGTTTCTTGGTTTATACAAGACCCTAAAAAAATCCACTAGAAAGAAGTAAAACAAATTGTCTTCTATATTAAGGGTACCACTCATTTTAGTATCAAGTATTGTCGAAGTTCAAATTCACTAGTCGGCTTCATGGACTGTGATTGGGCTTGCGATAATGAAGAACATAAGTCCACTTTTGGTTATGTTTTTTGTTTTAGCATTGGACCGTTGGCGTGGTTGTGCAAGAAAAATAAGGCAGTCTCTTTTTCTACTATACAATAAAAATATCATGGCATCATTCAAGCAAGTACTAAAGAAATATGGATCAACCAAATTTTGGGTGAGCTTGACTTTCCTGTTTAGACCTCAACTACAACATATTGTTATAATAAAAGTTCCATATAGGTTGCTGACAATATTGTTTCCCATAGTAAGATGAAGCATGTTGAGATTCATTCTCAGTATTTGAGATAGTTGGTTCATGAGAACGTTGCCTCTCTTGAATATTGTAGAACATATGATCAAATTGATGATATATTTACCAAACCTTTAGCTAAAGTTACATTTATCAAGCTTTGTATGATGCTTGGTATTCATGAAGCTACAATTATGGGGGGGTGTCATGATGACATAATTGTTGATATTATGGTAGATATGGGAGGTATTAACCTCTATGTGTAACCTTTGATGAGACTGTAATATTCCGGGAAGCAAGAGAAACCCTAAAATGCTGGATAATAACTCTAGAAGACAAGTTGGCTCAAGACCTGTGCTTGGTAGGCAAGGTCTGTACCTTTGCTTAGGTAAGCAAGGACAACCATAGCCATTTCTCTAGGGTGGGTAAACAAGGCCCCACTTATGCTGCTTGGGTAGGCATGGCCCCACCTATCTTATGGCCCACATATAATCTATTTCCTGCTGGTCATGACTTCAAGAAGTAGGATTTTGAAACCACCCCACAAGCCTCGTACCACGTGACTGCTACAAACCTTGAGGATTCTCTTTTTGATAAAGAAACCTTCTGTGTCATATGAGAATCCCACCGAACCTTGAGTGTCATAGTCTTGGGCACCGAAAATTTCGTTTCATATGGAACGGGGCATTAAGATTCATAAACTTATTCACTATTAATATTGAGTTATTAGCCTCCAGAAAGAGAAGTAAGCCCAATCAAGTGAGATAGAGTAGTTTAAATAGAGGGCGTTATATCTCATTTGACATTCACTCACTCACAACTGCATAAGAATATTGGTGTGTAAGTTTGGAGAGGGAGTACAACTGCAACTGTTGCAACTGGGATTTTGGATTTTGGTTGGACTTGGTCTCTTGGTTATGGTTTGTACTTTCTGTTTGGTTTTTGTTTATTATTGCATTGTTCACTACCCTTGGAGCGCTATCCTTGGTTGGTTATTGGTCTGCAACCAAAATTATTATGTCTGTTAAGGTTAAGGTGCTCAGGGGTGGCCTTTGTGCCTATGGTTGGGTGACAATATTGCTATATTGTTTATGGAAAAACAAGCACATATATTTTATTTTTAATAGGTTATGGGCCCACACTATATTTAGATAGTCTAACCACTGGAATATAGATTGGGGAGTTATTTTTTAAGCTCATTATAGCACCAGTTACGACTGCAACTAGGTTTTCTGATTATGCAGCTGCAACAAACCCTAACCCTTGTGTTTGGGCACTTATGATGAAGCATTTGACCTAATTCCTTGAGATCCTAGTGCACCCTATCCTAGATCACCTCTTGGTACCCTCGGCTAGCAAAAACATCAATTTTGAATTTCTAGTCAAATTTTGACTGGTCAAGGTCAAAGGTTGACTTGTCAAAGTCAAAGGTTGACTTATGGTCAAATTGATTCTATGGTCAAAGTTGAAATTCTAGAGTTTCTAGATTGTTCTAATAATTGAATCTAATCTCTTCTTGTCAATATGGTATCTAGTTTCAGATTGGAAGACAAGTTGGATGATGCTACAAGACTTCAAAGGTATACACTTGTATATGCTATCCAAGTTATATCATCTAGCAAAACATGAGTGTGTTTGCAGGAAAAGTATTAGATACCTTGTCCGTGCTGAAATATTAGATTCAGTTCATTTAGAGGAACAAGCACACCCTCCATAGCAGTTGAGGCTTTAGGTTCCAGGTTTGATTAAATTGTTAAGCTTCAAATTTGTGTATATCAAGGGTGATAATTGCTACATTACAAATTGTGAAAGTAGTCTTTGAAGGATTTGATTATTTCTAAGTGTAATGAATACTCGATTGCATATGAATACTATTGATATAGATGCTTATTGTACTTGTTCACAAATTGAACTAACATCTCCTCTAGATAGATATTTCTTGTTTTCTCTTTTTGTTCTTGTTCCAGGCAGGTACCCTTGTGAAATATGTTTGATGAACAATACTTGCGGAAGCTGTCATAGAAGAAGTTTATAAGGATGACAGAACTACTAGATAGGAAACAATCAGAACAGATAGAAACAAACTTAAAGAGACTCAGAGGAGTCAGACTCAAAGGAAGTCAGGAATCAAAAGGAAACTAGAACATACTTGTGACACCTTGCAGAAAGCAAAGAGAGATGCAGCAGACAGAAGCATGGACTCTCTCAGATGGAGGGAGTTGATCACATAATTCCAAAAGAAGAGCATGCATATTTATCATTCAGGCACAAAGTCGGGATTATGAGGGAGATAATCCCCAACGATATGATCCATTGAAGAATCAATGAATACCATAAAGTATCTGTCCAACTTCTTCATTGGAAGTAGCAACCCTGATAATAAACACATGTTCAACTTGACTTTAGAAGAAGTCTTCTTCAAAAGGAAGCCTTGATTATTCTTGGTTGTCCATCTACATTTATGTTCCTATGATGGAAGGTTGAAGCCTTTAGAAAAGAATAGCATGTAATCTATAGAAGATTCAATGTACTCCAACATTGAAGAAAAACATGAGGAAGAACATGAAGATTACAAGAAAGAAAGAAAAAGTCAAAACAACCAATTGAACCAGTTTGAATCTAATAGAAGCAGTCAAGCACAATGAATGGAAGGAAGCTGCGATGAAGAATAATGTATGTAAGAAATTGTGAAAAATACTTGAGCATTGATAGATACAAGGAAAGACTAAGGGCTAGAGGGTTCTCCTAGAAGGAGGGAGAAGACTATGATGATAGCTTATTCCAGTAACCAAACATACCTCTACTTGATCCATTATATCTCCTGTAGTATCCATGGGTTAGAGTTTACATCAGATGAATGTAAATACTATTCTTCTCAACAAAATAATTGAAGAAGAAGCGTATGTAGAGAAACCTTAAGGTTTTGAGGTATACCAGAAAGAGACCCTTGTATGCAGATGGAAGAAGAACTTGTATGGATTGAAGAAAACTTGGTGTAGAGCCTCTAATATACTTCCTCTTACGATAGAGGAAGTATATTAATGAAATGGTTATTTAGAGGAAGTATATTGAAATGGTTATTTAGAAGTCTGGGATGATGGATTGCAAATTCATGGAAAACTCCCATGATGAAAGATATGAAGAAGTTGAGAGACTCTGATCTAGTAGACCCATCTTTGTATTGACAATTGATTGGCTCATTAATGTATTTGGAGAATAATTAGCCAAATATTTGTTTTGTGGGACGTTTAAGTTATGATATACAACTGCATGTATTTATCGATTCATATTGGGAAGGGAGTGCAGATGATAGAAGAAATACTACTTGGATATGTTTCAGTTTGATATTCTCCACGATGTCATGGGATAGCATGAAAAATAAGTTTGTTGCACTCAACACTATAGAAGCTGAGTATATTGTAGCTTGTGATGCTTTTGTGGAAGCAGTGTGGCTCCATAAGTTGGTTTTTGGAATATCTTATCAGGTGTTGAATTCAACCGTGAACCCGATGTTCCATGAAAGGTCGAAGCACATTGATATCAAGCATTATATTCTCCGTGATAAAGTCCATAGGGGAGAAGTGGTTCTCCAGTATATCTCCATAGATGTGAAGATAGAAGATATTTTGGTAAAACCTCCGTCTAAGATGAAAAGTTTGCGTACTTAAGGGACAAGATGGGGCTTGTGGAGACGACTTCCTTATTGAAAAATGAAGTGATTATTCCTAGGTTGGGAGGGAGCACTGATATGTTATTGATTTATGGACAATCATTTTCCAGTTCGGAAAATGGTCCAAGTTGGGCAGTCCCTTTCCAGACCAGAAAGTGGTTCAAGATTTCTGATGGACAGTCATTTTCTAGTTAGGAAAACGTTGCAGATATGACAGTCATTTTCGTAATGAAAATGGTATGATAGATTGTTGATGTGTCGTAGACATTGATTCCCCTTGTGGCCAGTGTGGGGGAATGGTCTAGGACAATCATTCTTATTGGAAGTCACTCTGAGTGGTGGTCAAGTAGAATGGTCTTCCTTGCAGGGAATTTAATATTTCAAAGTTCACAGTTGTGAGAAGTTTTGAAGAATGGTCCGTTTTGAAGGTTGGTGCAGGACAATCATTTCCATAGGAAATGGTCCAGACAATCATTCCCTAGGGCAGACTCAGTCTCTCTAGGTTGCACTGTGATTAGTGCCGTAGGAATGGCCTAGTTAGGTGAATGGTTGAGGTTCAACAATCATGGATAGACATTCCCTACGACAGACTCATTCTCTCCAGGTTGCACTATGATTAGTGTCGGAGGAATGGCCCAGTTAGGTGAATGCTCCAGGCTCAGAAATCAGGGACAATTATTCTTCTATGCTTAGGAAGAATAGTCCAGATAACCCATGGATGATGTTTTACTTTTTGAGGGAATATTCTCCTCCATATATCACAGATGTGAGTGGAAGAATGGCCCGGATGACTCAGTTTGTATCATGATATTGTTTATGCAGGTTGATATCAGATGATATGATTGTTTTGGAGACTGTATGTCTCTAGACAGTAGTTGTATGCTACTGTGGTGGATGTGATACATTGGTAGTGATTGTGTGTCATTGGTTAGTAGCGGTGTGATACTAAGAGTGGTTGTGTACCACTAGATAGTAGTTATATAATACTATGGATAAAGACATTTGTGCTCTATTGGATGGCATTATAGCAACAATATGCTACTATATGAGTGCCATGGAGACCACCACTAGTGTTGGAGTTGATTGCCATATATATGAATAGTCAGTGTGCTGGTGGAAAGACATTCTCTAGGCGGACAATGGTCCGGACAGAACAAATTGTTGGTGGACATGTATTCTCTATGTGGAGAATGGTCTAGGTTGACAGTTTGTTAACATATTGGTATTTTCCTAGGCATAGATTATGGACCGATTAGGAAAATGGTTTAGGATCGATATTTTCTAAGGCATATAGGTAGAGACGTATCTCTATGGTACATATGATCCGATTAGAAAATAGTCATAGACTGCCATTCATGTAGGAATGATATCTGTAGCCCATGGCATAGCTTTCAACATCTGTTGGGACAATCATTCTTCTAGGCTGTATGTTTGGATTAGAAGAATGGTCCTTGTATCACTCTGTGGAGTGAGTGACTTATTCAACATCATGGCCAATTAATCAAATGGAGTATGGGTTCAAGAGATGATGATGCTATTAGATGATACTAATAATGACGATGTTTCTCATGAGTTGATCTGCATGATCATGAGATAGCTTGTGTGGCTATGATGATGCTACCGGTTGAATGGTCTATTTGTGCTCAAGAATATTTCTTTTAATACCTCCCTATCTAGGAGAGAATGTTGATATAATGGTAGCTATGGGAGGTATTAATCTCTATGTGTAACCTTTGACAAGACTAGAATATTTCAGGAAGCAAGAGAAACCCTATAACGTTGGATAATAACCCTAGAAGACAAGTATGATCAAGAGAATATTTAATATTGAGTTATTACACTTCAGAAAGAGAATTCGGCCCAGTGAAGTGAGATATATAAGTATAAATAGGGGGTGCTAGAGCTCATTTGACACTCGCTCACTCACAATTGCATAAGACTAGTGGTGCGCAGGTTTGGAGAGGGAGTGCAACTGCAACTGATATTTTGGATTTACGTTGGAATTGGTCTCTTGGTTATGGTTTGGAATTTATGCTTGGTTTCTGGTTATTATTTCTTGGTGCACTACCCTTGGAGAAAGGTGCGCTAGCCTTGTTTTTCTATTGGTCTGCTACCAAAATTATTTTGTCTGTCAAGGTTGACGTGCTTGAGGGTGGCCTTTTGTGCCTATGGTTGGGTGACAATATTTATATGTTGTCTATGGAAAAACAATCACATCTCTTTTATTTATAATAATAATTTCACCTCCTAAAGATCTAGAGACATGTGCTTATGGGGGGTGTTGGAACATTAAGAATTGATGGTTCATCACACTTTTCTTGGATTCAGTCAGTTAGATGGTTGACTTACATTTGGATATAGTTGGTTGAGAAATCGACTAGAACGCTACATCAGTCGATGGAGTAGTCGACATGCCTATCAGTTGGATAGTCGACCAACAGTTGAAGATAGTCAGGTGGAGAATTGACCAACCCAACAATAAACTACGAGATGGATGCATGGTTAGTTGGGTCGAGCATTATTTTTCAACTGACTCAATAGTACATATTTGACAAAGTCAACTCTAAAAACTAACGATTATATGTGGACAAGATATTCTTTATTTCATGGAAGTTGGTTAGATCTTGAGGCTATAAATAGAAGATCCCTTAGGTCATTATTATCATGTGGATCAAGTGACCGAAGTGATATCATATGGAGATATCAAGGTCCAATATGAATTGTGATGTTAAAATCATAATTTTATTTTTTTAAGTTATGTAACGGTGTCTTTAGACACCACCTTTCTCTTTGAAATTTTTCTTCCATCTTCGATTATCTGCAAAATTGTCTATTTGTTTCATTAAATGTTCCATTCTTTTCCCAACAATCAGAATGGCATTGCAGAATGCAAGAACCAAACATTAGTTGAAATGGGTATATTATTTTGTGGGCCAAAGATTTGCATCCTCTCTTCTAGGATGAAGTTATTTAGTGTGTAAACCATTTTCCCAATCACATGTTTACTTGATTTGTTCTTTAAGTGTCTTTAATCGAATGATGGTGTAGAAGAAATACCTCAGTTGGCCACCTTTGTGTGTTTGGAAGTGTTTCCTAGGATCATATTTTCAATGATTGTAGAAATAAATTGGATGCAAAGAGTCATGGTTTCCTCATGATGGGATACTCTGAAGAGCCAAAATCCTATCAATTGTTTGACCCTATCAAACAAAATTCATTATCTAAAGAATTGTATGGTTTGATGAGAAATATTCTAGTGTCAAGTTGTTGAATTCCTCCTATGAATTGTTACAAGATGACCACTTTGATGTTGTTACTAAATCTCATTATCCTATTTGTTAGAAAAAAACAGGACCGCGGAGCAATAAAATAAAACAAATGTAGAAACAAAAACACAGAAGACACACAATACAAGAGAGACACAGATTTACATGGTTCACCCAGTGTGGGCTACGTCCA
>JZKD02S0547445.1:17861-29033 GCA_000966675.3 Picea glauca | reverse complement strand
ATTTTAGGCTCCCTCCCAGCATCTCATTGCACCTCCAGACATCATCGTAGTTACCGGGTGGTAAAAGGCCTTCTCGCCCACACCCTCCTGAGCCTCCCGGGTGTTTTTGTTCAAAGCCCTCCTAGTTTTCCTCACTCACCCCACTCCCCCACCACTTTTCCTCCTCCTTCAACTCTTCCCTCCCCTAGCACCCGTCAATAAAACTATATTTCTTACCCAAACAAAAATCTTAAAATTAATTGTAATTATTTTAAATAGTAATCATTAGCCCGTCGATTTGAACTTGTGACCTCTTACGAGGAAACACGTGTTCTTATCCATTAGGCCCACTCACGTTAATATATATATATATATATATATATATATATATAATGAATAACAACCATCCTAGATCCATCCTAGACTCTAGATTTATCAAGCCTAAAGGGATCAAATCTCTCGAGGTGCAAACATTTTTTAGAGTAAGTGATCTAGAATTTATGAGCAGAACGAAATGAATACATATTATTAACAGATTCTTAACACAAAATAAAAGAGATACAGTAAAACTGGTTTTCTATTCAATAATGAAATAAGCTGAAACTGTAAAATGCAGCAGAAACAAGCTTGTTGGAATGGTGGCGGCTTATTTCTGAGAAGAGATGTGACGATTGTGCTCATTCGCAAGAAGATGATTACAATGAGGCTTTGAAGGCCTTTTACAATAAACATGAATGCCAAAAACCCTAGACATCCAAAAACCTAACCCTAGGAGATGAAGCGCAAAAAGTCATGTGGGCCCTGTTTGGGTAAGTTAGTACATTAACATCCCGGGGTCGTAACTTTTGCGTACGATCTCCGTTTTAGGAGTATGATAGCCCGTTGGAAAGGTATAATCGAGAAGATTCATTTTTGGGCCTCAATCATTCCATAGGATATCATTGAGATGCTCGATCCCTAAAAGAATTCATTTAGGCCCTCAAAATGGCCCCAGAAGTGAAAACTGCTAAAAATAGTAAATTGACAAAATTGTCAGAAAACTATTTTGAGCCAGTTGGAAAAGGTGGGTGGCCACCAATATCAATATGGATAAATCCTCCCTCATTAGGAAGAAATGGTCTCCATTGCATCGAGTTCCCCCATCAGATGAGGAAATTTTTGTTGAATTTGGCCCCGGGTGAGCCAATTGCCTTGGTGCAGGAGCTGCCCTGATTTGATGACTTGATAAAGTTGGATCCTTTGCTGTCGAGTTCCCTTGATCTATGTATCCACAATATGATCGCTATATTCCTATTGGATGCAGTCGGGGTTGAGCTCTGTTGGTGTTAGATGTTTTGCTACGTTCGAGGTGTCCAATAATGGTGGGAAATAAGGGAGAAGGAGATCCACATTGAACACTGGGTGTAGGCCAAGGAAAGGAGGAATGTTTAGCTCAGAAGCATTATCCCCCATGATCTTGGTGATGGTGTACGACCCATAACAGAGTGGGCGAAGCTTTTGATGGGGTCCTATAAGGCATTCTTTCTGCAAGTGCAACCAAACTTTATCTCCCACCTGAAACTTATGTGGCACCCGATGTTGATCATGTTGTTGTTTGTACTTGTCATTGGACTTCTCTAGGATATCCTGAACCTGTTGGCAGATGTGTTGGATCCACTCAATGAACTGGGTGGCTTTGTCAGCTTTAGTTGGAACATGAGATGAGTTGGTCAAGGTGACCACAAGGGGAAGTGCAACATCTATGGGACCCAATGGTTGGAATCCCAACCCCACCTGAAAGGGGCTGCGACTGATTGAGCTATGCAGGGCTTAGTTGTAGCTATGTTGGACATAGGGAAGGCTCTCATCCAATGTGCAAGGGTGCTTTGAATTATACATGCGAAGGATATGCACTACCATTCGATTTACAACCTCGGTTTGGCCATCTGTCTGGGGGTGGAAGGCCGTGGATTTGGTTAGCTTGGTGTCCATTAGTGACCAAAGGCTCGACCAGAATGTGCTGAGAAATTGACTATCCCTATCTGAGACAATGGTTTTTGGGAGTCCAAAATGTAGCCAGACACATTCAAAGAAGAGCTTGGTAGTGGCCTCTGCTGTGATGCTCTTCTTGCAGGCAACCATAATCACTATCTTAGAAAAGCATTCAACAACCATAAAAACACAGTCATTTCTCCGCTTGGTGGATGGGAGGCTCGACATGTAGTCCATTGAGATGGATTCCCATGGCCTGCTAGGAGTAGGAAGAGGGGTGTACAGGTCCTGTTTCTTAGTGGTTGGTTTGGCAATAGTACATGCAGTGAAAGACCTGATATACTTGCTGACCTCCTGTCAGAATTTCAACCAGTAGAAATGTTTATTTAGCATCGCCACTGTCTTTTCGACATCAAAGTGTCCTGCCACCTGACTGTAGTGGGATTCCTAAATCATCTTTTCTCGCTCGCTTGATGGAACAAAGATATGGCCCAGACAACACAACAATCCATCCTGAAGATAGAAATTATCGACAACTATATTTGCACCCAACATTTATTAGGTGGTGGTGAAGTCCGGGTCTGTCTCATAGAGTTGGGGCCATCTAGAGGTCTCATGGCCGCAAGAGTCTAGCATCGTGGTGAGTGTCGCGACTGGTGGTATGCTGAGGCAATCAACGACACAATTGGTGCTTCTTGTTTTATACTTGATGTTGAGGTGGAATTGCTGCAAGTATGTGGACCACTTTTGATGGTGGTCATTCTGCAATTTTCCTTGTGTCTGGATAAACTGCAGTGGCTTATGATCAGTGTGGATGACTATCTCCTTACCAAGAATGTAATGTCTCCAATGGAGTACATTTATTTTTCATAAGTAGGGTACTTACAAACAACATCAGATAGTGTATCACTATGATATGCCATGAGGTGGACGTGTTGAGTGAGAACGACCCCCACAACATAGTCTGAAGCATCTGTCTTGATCTCAAATGGATGTTGTAGGTCTGGTAGTGAAAGTACTGGGGATGAGTACAAGCATTGCTTCAAAGAATCGAATTCTTGTTGTTGGGACTGGCCCCACACAAAGTTTTCCTTACCACCACCCCTGGTGATTTGGTTGAGGGCCCATGCAATATGGGAGAATCCCAACACAAAACTGCGGTAGAAATTGGCAAGGCCCAAGAAGCTCCGAAGCTCAGTGAATGTGGTTGGGGCTGGCCAGTCACGAATGACCTGGATCTTGGTTGGATCCACATGTACACCATGCTGATCAATGATGTAGCCCAGGTAATGGACCCTATCCATGCCGAAGGAACATTTTTCCAAGTTGGCGTATAGCTTGTGCTACCACAGGGTGTGCAAAACCTGTTGAATATGTTGCATGTGTTTGGCCCAAGCCTTGTTGTAAATGAGAATGTCATCCAGATACACCACTACAAAATTATTGGTGAATGGTCATAGGATATTGTCCATCATCCTCATGAAAGTGGCTGGAGCATTTTTCAAACCAAAGGGCATGACCAACCATTCAAAAATACCTTCCTTTGAATTGAAGGCGGTCTTCCATACATCTGTCTATTCTATCGGGACCTGGTGGTATCTAGAATTCAAATCAATCTTACTGAAGTATTTATCCCCCGTGAGTTTATCAAGGAGGTCGTCGATTCGTGGAATCGGGTACCGGTTTCTGACTATGATTTTATTCAGGGCCCGATAATCAATGCAGAGTCGCCAGGTTCCATCTTTCTTCTATACCAGCACGATTGGGCTCCCGCAAGGTGATGAGCTGGAACAGATGTGCCTCTTGTGGAGCAGTTCTTGGATTTGTTGCTTGATCTCCTCATTCTTTAATAGAGAGCAGTGATAGACTGGCCCATTGGGCAGCGGTGCACTGGGGGTCAAATAGATGGGGTGCTTGACCTGGAAGTGTAGAGGTACCTTGGTAGGTGAGGAGAAGATATCCGAGTATTCTTCCTTGACCTTATCTACTTGCTTCTGGTGTGTGGAAAGGTCGGTCGTAGAGACCCTAGATGTGGCTATGATCTTTCGCTTACTCTGAGAGTGAATCACAAAGAAGACAAGATTCCCTGTATGCGAGATGACCTTCCTACATTGCTTAGCAGAGATCAAGGAAATAACACTAGGTGGGACTGCCTCAGGTATCCTGTACAATTTCCAGTTCAAAGTAATAATAACACTACGAGGCCTAGACTCATATACAACATGATGTTTCCATAAATAAGGTTGGCCCAAAATAACATCACAAACTTCGAGAGGAGAAACATCACAGAATACCTCATCTTTGAAGGGCTTGATGCCGTATGACAGTCGACACTGTTGGTTGATGCGGAGATCGATTCCTTAGTGGAGCCATCCAATGGTGTAAGGTTGTGGGTGAGGTGATGTGGGCAGGGAAAACCACTTGACGACCTCTACAGAGATGAGGTTCTTTTGGATACCGCTATCAACGATGAAGTGCAATGGGGTGACTTTTACCCACATTTGAGAACGGAAGAGGCACTCTCCTTCTTCTGGCTCTTTTGGTTCACCAGGCTGGAGCTTGGTGGTAGAAATGGTGGAACTGGGTTCCGCATCGATGATCTGTCTTCCCCTTTCTGGTTATGGATCAAAGTCAGAATCGACATCTGATTTAGAGGCTTTCACTTCGACCACCAGTGATTGCTTTGAGTGAAAATCAACAATGTTATGCCAAGGGCTCTTATGGAAGTCGCACCACTTCTCGGTATCTTTCTTTGTCTTTCTAGTGTCCTTCTTTTCTTGTGGCTTGGACTGGTTGTCCTAATACTATCCATATTTTCTCTGTCATTTGTTCTGTGGGTTGGGGCCACCCTTTCCTAGATTTTGTTGTGAGGGGTTCCCAGGCCCAAATTGCCGCGTCTTTTATTTGAGCTTTTCCTCGATTTTGATGGCATATTGGTAGGCCGTGCCCAAGGATGAGATGTATAGAAATTCCATTTCGATCTGGATGTATCTATACAGAGCATCACGATACTTGAGCACTAGATGTCACTCCGAATCTTTGATACCCAGCTTGGTGTGCAAGGTATGGAAGATATTTGTGAAATCTAGCACTGCTTGGTCTCTTTCTTGCCACAGTGTGGTCCATTTGGTATATAAGTTATCATAACTTTCGACAGGGTAGTATTGTTCCTTAATAGCATCCCTGAAGGAATCCCACGTGGTTGTGACTGTAAATAATGAAGGTTCCTCTGTTTCCTTTTTCTCACAGAACGTTTCCCACCAATATTTGACATGGGGGACGACTTTGAGGAGCGCAAAAGTAATCTTTTCTCTATTCAAGAAGTTATGGACAAAAAAATACCCTTCTAGCAGATTCAACCACTTGTCTACAACATCTACGTCTATCTGACCGTCAAACATAGGAATATCGAAGTTTATTTGTACCTTGAAGGGGGTGGCACCTCCGCTCGAAGAAGATGTGTCGCCTGTTGGTAGTCGTCAAAGGATTTGCACAAAACTATCCATCATCTCGTTCCTTTGTTGTGTGAGTGCTTCCTCAATCAACAGTTTGAAAGGATCTCCTGTCCCATCATTTTTGTTTTCTCTTGCCATGAGAGGTTGCTTGGGCATGCAAGAGCTTTTTTCCTCAAGAGAAACAAGCTCAAGACCCAACTCTTGGTACTCTGACCTCATTGGGGACATGCATTAAGATGACAAGGAGCAGACTGCTCTGATACCACTGATTTAAATTTTATGAGAAAAACGAAATGAATACAGATTATTAATAGATTCTTAACAAAAAATAATAGATATACAGTAAAACTGGTTTTCTATTCAATAATGAAATAAGGTGAAACTGTAAAATGTAGCGGAAACAAGCTTGATGGAATGGTGGTGGCTTATCTCTGAGAAGAGATGTGACAGCTGCGCTCATTCGCAAGAAGATGATTACAATAAGGCTCTGAAGTCCTTTTACAATAAACAGGAATGTCAAAAACCCTAGACATCCAAAAACCTAACCCTAGGAGATGAAGAGTCAAAAGTCATGTGGGCCCCGTTTGGGTAAGTTAGTACATTAACTTTACGGGGTCGTAACTTTTGCATACGATCTCCGTTTTAGGCGTATGATAGCCCGTTGGAAAGGTATCGTTGAGGAGATTCATTTTGGGGCCTCAATAATTTTGTAGGATATCATTGAGAAGCTCGATCTAGAAAAAAATTCATTTAGGCCCTCAAAATGGCCCCAGAAGTGAAAACTGCTAAAAATAGTAAATTGACAAAATTGTTAGAAAATTGTTTTGAGCCAGTTGGAAAAGGTGGGTGGCCACCAATATTCATATGGATCAGTAAGATTAAATATTTTCACCTCAAGATATTTGATCCCTTTAGACGCTTGATAAAACCGAAGTTAGGATGAATCTAGACTAATATAAATGTAACATATAACATATGATATTAAAAGTAAATAAATGAAATAAAAATAATATATATATATATATATATATATATATGTATGTATGTATGTATGTATTATAAAAAGTTATATACAAATCAATTTTAAAGTAATATAATAAAACAATCTCCCCGAATGCGGGTGTCACCCCGGTCCACCCCGTGGGCACCTCGAGTCCCCTCATCATGCAAAACAAAAACTAGGTGCGCTCCACCTCACCCCCTCCTCATGCAAATTCATTTCCCTCCCATCCCAAGATGTCGTTCCATTACTTTGACTATGGATCCTGCTCCCTACCTGCATGGCTACTATACGTCGCACTAGTGCACACACTAGAAAAGGTTGATAACATTAATGGTGTTGGATTTTCCCCCCTCTCCACATGGCTCTTATCAGTCCGCTAGTCGCAACCTCTTCTGTCATTCTTCCTTTATCTCCTCCACAAGATGACTCTCTGATCTCCACATGTGGAAACTATCTTCTCTTTGCAATCGGTGGTGGCACTCCCCCCTCGTAGTGCCCTGCAAGCATAGTTCCTCGCTCATGCCTCCCCACTAGCATGCTACCCCCACCTTGGGGCAAAGCTGTCACGACAGACAAGCTTCTAGAGCTCCTGCCCCACCCCTCCTGGCCAACCAGGATGGCTATGACTGCTTGGTCCCCGAATTGGTGCGGCAACTACTAGATGACTTGGAAGAGGAGGTTTCAGGCTCCCTCCCATCATCCCATTGCACCTCCAGACATTGTTGCAGTTACTAGGTGGTAAAAAACCTTCTTGCCCACACCCTCATGAGCCTCCTGAGTGTTTTTGTTCAGATTCCTCCTAGTTTGCCTCACTCACCCCACTCCCCCATCACTCATCCTCCTCCTTCAACTCCTCCCTCCCCTGGAACCTATCCTCTTCCTTATGCGGCCCACCCTAGCACCTCGACACCTCAGGAGAATTCCAACAAACTAATTGTTGAGACTGCTCCAGGCAAGTATAGTTCATTGATGGCTCCCTTTATCAAGAGCGCAGGCCTCTCGGTCAAGGATCCAAGCTCAGACATCTCCAACTCCTCCAGTGACAGCGACAATGATTACGATGGCTCCTCGTTGTAGAAGAAATTCCTCTGGATGGCCCTCCCATCGTGATCAACAAGCACACTTAATTCCCAGGCTTCTGTTCTTTTTTCACTCTTTTTCATTTAGGACTTTTCAAATTCTTTTGGTCTTATGTTAGTAAGAAAACAGACAAATAACTCTCAGCTTTTTTGTAAACACGGTTTTCCACCAAAGGGCAGGCAAGATGATCAAATCTTTTCCCAGCCTGGTTTCCCAATACGAGGAAGCCTCAATTTTGTCCATTCTGAGGGATAATCACTGTGACTCTCTGATTGTATCTCTACTGTATTTTTAATAGATTAGTTCTAGAATTTAATATATATATATAAACAATCTAGCTATATTTAAACAATATGGCTTGGCCCCTTAAGGAATATGAGTTCTAGCCAACCAATTACTTTTCAAGTGATTAATTAAATTGATTATAACCAATGGCAACCAACAAACTTTTACATGGTAATTTGTTCATAATTACATTTTCATTTCACCATAATAAAATAACATGGGAAGTATTTCATCATCAAATCAGCCTTTCTATTAAAGACTACTAGAGTAGTTTAAATTTTCCATTTTTTAAAGTTTTTAGGAGTATATTTTTCAATCAATTTTTATTTTTATTTATTTATTTATTTATTTATTTTATTTATTTATTTATTTATTTATTTTTTTTTTTTTCTGAAATCCATTCAAAAATTGTTAAAATTTTATATTTAAATAATTAAGTTTATATAATTCTTAAAAGTACTAAATCCATTTATATATTCAAAAATACAAATGCTATTTTTTTTTGCAAACTAGCAAACTCCCTAAGCAAAACAAATAATACCGGTTACTATTCACAAATACTGATAATAAAAAGGGTCTAAAGCCTTTTTTTTATTATTTTGTTTACTGGCTATAAATTTCAGTGATGTGAAGGCAAAGAACGTTAGTTGTGCTTTCTCTTTGCAAAATACTGATAATAAAAGGGATCTAAAGCCTTTTTCATTTTATTATTTTGTTTAGTGGCTATAAATTTCAGTGATGTGAAGGCAAAGAACGTTAGTTGTGCTTTCTCTTTCCAATGCAAAGAATGTTAGTTGCGCAGTCTCTTTCAAAGGAAATGGTTGTTGAAATTCGTTCAGGAAAAAGTTAAGTTTTTTAAATGTTTTAATTCAGTTTATATAGAGTCTTTCGGTATTGGTTTATTAATTTGTTTCTTCTTATTAAATTAATTAAGAACATTTTTTCTCATTTCAAAATAATTTTTTTTTTCACTTAAATAATATTTGAAAAATAATATATATTATTTAGAAAAAAACAGATTTTTTATATTAATAATATTTAATTTTAATATTAGAAATAACTTATATATATAGAATTGTTTTTTATTTACTAGTTTATTCGTGCTCTAGCAAACTGAACTGAAGCAAATGTCCTACATATCAGGAACAGTTTCAGATCATCAGCTATGATAGATATTGACAAAATCATCTTTTAGCTCATGAAAATGTTGAGAAAATTAAAATAACCACTGTAAACTTTCTGAATAATTCAAAAACCAAAATTCCCACAGCATAAACCTAATATCAGATATAACCTTATCCAATATCATATATAACCTTATCCGGGAATAAGATTACGTTGATGAATATATCTAATCTATGATTTAAAATATATTGTTCCTGGTGTGTTCTGTATTCATGGGAATCTATCCATAAACCAGGAAGCGTCATTTTTTGTTTTTTTTCTGTCGACTGTCTACTCAGTGTGAAACACATTTCAGAAATAATTGTTGGTCATGAGAGCTGGCAGCCATTCGATTTAGAAATTATAGGTAAGATAATATAGTTATAAATTTGTGACTGGAATAGTGTGAGTTGAAGGTGGCTCAGACTGTGAAAAACGGAGGCTGATTGGGTTTAGGTGATTACAAACGCGGAACGCTAAAAAACAAAATACCTCGCTGATTACCGAATAGTAAAATGTGAAAAGGCTGTGGGCCCAACACCGAGGGTTTCGGGATTCAGAGTTTGAAAATACACAATGCAAAAACAAAACAAAGTAACAATCACGGAATCGCTAAATGTAAGTAGGGTGTGGGCCCAACAATTTCGGGTTTCAGTTTTTGATAAAGCAAAGGAATTACAAGCATTTTTAATAAGTGAACTCTGAAATGCAAAAACAAAACAAAATAACAATCATGGAATCGCTAAATGTAGATAGGGTGTGGGCCCAACAATTTCGGGTTTCAGTTTTTGATAAAGCAAAGGAATTACAAGCGTTTTTAATAAGTGAATTCTGAAATGCAAATAACAAACTTTTAATTAAAATGATTTTCCAAATCATATACCTTTTAACAAATAATTTTGAGATAAATGTAAAATAGGATTTTTAATGGGTAAAAACCAAATAATTTATAAATGTGGAACCAAATTTGCAATAGGTAAAAACGAAATAATTACTAGATAAAATGAGTTTACAAACTCAATAAAATATAAAAAATATCCAATTACAAATTCGACTCTGTTATTGGAACACAGAAAATCGTCCTTCCATCTTCTAAAGGATTTTAATCATGACAGTGATGATGTCTTGTGGCATACAAAGATTAAAGCGACCACTGTTTAAGTTATGTAAAACAAATTTGTAATCAGTGGTTTAATCCTCGAGTCTTGAAGAGTCAAGACGACCACCGATCCGCCGCTATCCAATGATTAATCTCTGACACAGACGTGGGGCCTAGATCGTTGATGAGGATATGATTCTCTGTGAATCCATTCGAACACATGGCAATGGTGGATGGACAAATCTAGCCCAAAAAACAGGTGAATCTGACAAACTCTCTAATGTCAAATTACAGCTCGAGAAGCTCGGGGTTCTACAGTGTTCTGTCTTTGTTTATTTTGTGTCTAATCTTTAAGTTTCATCTATTAAGTTGCATTTTGGATGGATCTGTGTTGAGAGAAGTCCTAAGGGTAGTCAAGAAATGTCTGCAAATTAATAGTTCAGAACAATGGAGCCTTTCATCTGTAATGGATTGTGGAGTTCTGAAAATCGTTTAATTAGTTGAATTGTCCATCAGAAATATGTTGTCAGACGGATAAATCACAGGTTCCAATTTAGTATAGTCACTCAAGATTACTGGCAACTCACCTCTTCCTACCGATGTCTTCCAACATCATTCAAAAAAATCTATGTTGAAAGGTTAACTGAGTACGTGCATTTGTTTTGCAGGTCTCAAGCGGAGTGGAAAGAGATGTCGATTGCATTGGGTGAACTATCTTCGCCCCCACATTAAACACAGAAACATTTCCCTCGATGAGGAGGATCTCATTATTCGACTGCATCGACTTTTTGGCAATCGGTATGTGAAGAATGACTGAAAATTTATTAATGACATAGCAATAAGCTCATGTTGTAAGTTTTGTATTATACAGGTGGTCGCTTATAGCAGGAAGATTACCTGATAGAACAAACAATGAAATCAAGAACTACTGGAATACTCATCTGAGCAAGACGCTGGCATTGAAGGTAAGATACAACAAACTGCCTACTAAACTTTTGTACAGGGTAGAGTCCACTGTAAAACCTTCATCATTCTTGCTCAATTTTGTGCCTAGTGGTATGGGGGTTTCTGCTGGATTGCATTCTTCCATGCAAAATCTTTTGAGGATGTCTGCTGCATACTTTTGCTGACAGACA
>JZKD02S0547445.1:0-17851 GCA_000966675.3 Picea glauca | reverse complement strand
GTTGTCCTACACTTAGCAAATTATGTTTCAGATCTGGAACATGATAGACATTGTATATGTCTTTCTTTACATTCTGTTTAGTAAGAATAGGAACAGTTCCTTTTCCTTGAACTTTAACTAAATAATCGTTTCCAAGTGTAATATCAGATGAGATTGAAGAATAAATGCATGAAAGTAATTCTTTGTTACCTTTCATGTGATTGCTGCATCCATTGTCCAGCAACCAGAGATCTTTAGGTTGTTGTTCAGTCTTGTGGCACGAAAGAAACATACCTCCTGAGTTTTCTCTCGTGTGATTTGACACATGTGCTCTGCCTGAGAGATGATATAATTGCTTCTTCCTACATTCATATTCATAGTGCCCATACTTTTTGTAGTAATAGCACTGTATGCTTGATTTTTCATTTGACCTTCTCCCTCTGCCTCTTTGAGGCTGGAAATTCTGATGTTGATTTTGTTGCTGATTTATTTGACCTTGGAAATTTTGATTCGGATACTGTTGTCTGTTACCTCTACTGGAGTGAGGGTTACATTGATTGCTCTCTCTTCCTTGGTGACCTCTGCTTCTGCCTCTGCCTCTCCCTCTGCTGAAGGAGAATTGAGTTTTGAAAGCATTGGATATTGACTTATCTGTGAGATGCAGTCTGGTCTCATGTGTCACCAGAGAACCAATTAGTTCATCTGTTGAAAATCTTGACAGATCCTTAGATTCAAGGACTGTTGTTACAAACATTTCAAATTTCTTGGGTAAACTTCTGAGAATTTTCTCAACAATTCGTTGATCAGTGATGGTTTCACCAATCAGTCTGATCTGGTTCATGATTCCCATGACTCTGTTCATGAACTGATCCACATTTTCGGACTCTGACATCCTTAGAGTCTCGAATTGCATCCACAAGGTCTGCAGTTTAACTATTTTGACCCTGTCATTTCCTTGGTAGGAAGATTTAAGGATGTCCTGAGCCTGTTTTGAAGTAATAGCGCTTGTGATTTTCGAAAAAATCGAGTCATCCACAGAATTTTGAATCCAGAATCTAGCTTTATTTTCTTTGTTTCTTTGCAGTGCCTGAGCAATTCGCTGCGGATTGGTAATAACAGACAGGGCTGCTGGATCTGGTTCCACATATCCAAGATCCATTGGTTCCTAGCACTCTTGTGCTTGCAAGAATGATCTCATCCGAAGAGACCAAAACTCGTAATTCTTTCCCAGAAGAATCGGACCCTGAGTTGGTCCTAAATTGCTAGACGACGCCATAAAAAAAAATTTGCAGAAAAAATAGAGGGAAATTTCGTATTTACCTCCGATCGCCAAAACGCCGATTTGCTGATGGTCGAAAAGAGCTTATCGGCCTTGAATTTGGCCTTACTCACCGTGCAATGTGACCATGCGCCGTGATGTTAAAGCGCTACGGGCTTTTCGGGTTTTTTTTCCTTTTAGATTTCCGAAATGCAAAATTTTCTTTTGGGCTATTCAACGGTCCAAATCTTATCGGGATATCGCGAATTGGGACTTCGTGAACCCTGATGATGAGCTCTTCTGACTTCTCTATTCCCCGATCTCTGATTTACCCATGACGCTTTCCTTTCAGGAAATTTCCCGATTCCTTTGATCTCCGCCACGCGTCCTCCTATATTGGACGGTCCTGATTTCTCCTCGTGATTTCACGATTTGTTCTGTTCCAGACTTGTCGTCTCCAGGATCCACAATTTGCTGAATCCCGTAATGCCGATGGACTTTGATTTCGCGAAATTTTCCGAAAGCCTCGATCTTTGCCACGCGTCCTCAACAGATGGACGACTCAAGTCTACTTCGAGGGTTTAGAGATTCCCGATCCCTCGTTTTGATGAGATGATGTCAGTTGGGCCCCAAAACAGAGCTTTCCTCCTGTCGGGATTTCGGACTTTGCAGTTCGGAAATGCTTGTGCTTCTTGTCCTCAGGATTCGCGATTTGCCGAATCCCAATATGCCGATGGCCCTTTTTTTTCGGGACTTTTCCCGAGTCCTCGGATTTACACCAGGCGTCCCCACAAGATGGATGGTCCTGATTCAGCCTCGGGATATCGCGACTTGCGATGCTCCATTGACACAACTTCTCTGTCAACTTGAAACCCTAGATGCCGAAACGCCGACGGTTTTCTCGATGTCCGCCACGTGTCCGGTCAAACTAACGGCTGTAATCTTATCGCTATTTCGTGAATCGCATTTTCGTGAGTTTAGAACTCTTGTTGCGACGGTCTTTTAAAACCGCGAACTACGATATGTCGATTTGACGACACTTGGATCTGTTGCCACCTGTCCTTTGAGATGGACGGCTCACAAGTTCTCTCGGGTTTTTGCGATATTGCGTATCGGAGTTTTTGGAGTGCAATATTTGCTCGTCCAACTCCTGATCCCTGATTTTGCGATGGGATAAGATCAATGGCTCATGATATTTCTTGATTCAACGGTCCAGAATGACTCGTGATTTCGCGATTCATGAATTTTCACGCCAGTCTTCTGACCTTTACACCTTGCGAGTCAGTGAAATGTCGAGATCTCGCCACATGTCTCTTGATGGTCGGTCTAGATGATATCAAGACTTCACAGGTCAAAAGTTCCTTGGCACTGCAGAGGATTAAACCCCATGCACTTTCTTGCGGATCTAACGGCTATTGGGCCTCTGCGCAAGATCTAATGGCTAAAACTCTTTCGCCTTTTCCGCGCTCTTCTCATCCCTTCTGAACTGGGTTCCCGCTTCGGATCCATTCTCAGGACGAATCTTACCACCACGATGGTTGTTCTTTGAACCTGAGATGCATTCTTTGCTCCCGTGGAAGAAAGATTTTTGAATCTTTCAAAGATTTGAAAGAAATTCACGAGTTCTTCGTTCTCTGCTTCAATCTTTGACAGATTTGAGAGAACTTCAAAAAACTTTAAATGATGCTGCCTTCTACAACAATCTTTAATGATTTGAACTAATTCTTCGAGTTCTTTAAACGTTCTTTCGTTCTGCAGCTCTTCTTCATCAATCTTTGACGATTCTTGAAAAATGTGCAAGAATATTTAAAGTTTCTTCTTTCTCGGTCTCTGCTTCCTCGTTCTTTCGAGCATAGTACACTCTGCAACCTCTGCAAGATTCCTACATTGATCTTTTGAATGTAAGATGGACTGCTTCCTCGTGGAAGTTTCCTGCGAGGATCTTTGGAGAGTATGATGGACGGTTCTCCAAATCTTGTGAAAGAGACTGTGTCACGTGCTCTCAAGATCCGTGAAGCTCTGCGCTGTGAGGATCGTGTTTCTCTCTGGACTGTGTGAAGAGGCTTACTGCTGAAGCTCTGATACCATGATAAATTGTGAAGCAAAGAGAAATGCAGAGAGAAAAGAATAGAACAATATATTGAAATGTATGAAGAAGTATTGAAGAAGTTACAATGCAATGGGAAATAGCTGAGCTAAATAGGCTCAAGAAAATCAAGAATAGAAAGTACAGCTAGCCAGGATAGATGGCAGTGTATAGTTAGACTGTTGAGGTTACATTATATTTAACAATCTCAACCCAAGACGAGAAATCTCAAGGAAAGATCCAAATCTTGTCCTCCACTAAAAAATCACGTGTTCAAACCCACCCCCGTGAAGATAACAACGACGGTGAGGCACCCACCAAACGGATACAACGGTGATGGCACTAATGAAGGCTTCAGATTGCCTAATGTTAAGGAAACTATGGATTCCTCCCGTTCATGGTGCGACCTAGTTCCGAGTGATTGGGATAAGCTCGTTGAGACAGAAGGTAGAAACTCTAACTGTTCTATGTTAAGTGTAGCGGTCCAGAGTTCCCCACATTTGGATTATTATCCAGGACAGACAGGTACTTTACCAGAGAGTTTATTGTCTCCTCACTGTAATTTAGCAGAGAGTTTATTGTCTCCTCACTGTAATTTGCTCTATTCTCCACGAGAATGTTCATTAATTGATTTTGGTTCACCAGAGTTCCACACGGGGCTGTTGACATTGGTTGCAGATACTAATGAGTTTGTATCTCATCAAAGAAATATGCAACGCCTTATCAGTTTTAAAATAACCGATGATGAAGGAATGGAAGAATTTCTTAACCTATAAGAAGTCGACTGGATTCCTAAAATCCACATCGGCTCGTTACAGCCAGAATAAAAAAATCTACAACAACGTTGTTTCCTTAGGGTTGATGAAGTTAATTGTGATTAATTAGTATCAATAACTGCATTTGTATAAATAAATTGCATTAATTACATCATATATGCCATTAATATCTTTTATATTTCAGTTGTTTTATTGTTTCTAATGTTATTGTTTGCTATAAGGTTATTGCTTTAATTTATTTATATTTCTTGTATTACAAACAAGAGGTCTTATAAAACTAATTTGGTGTTTGTCCTACAAACAAGAGGGTCTCCTATATCAATTTGGTGTTTAGCTTAGCTTAATCTTAAAATTAGATTATTATTATTATATAATTGAAAATAGTTTATATTTTTTTTCAAAGGAAAAAAACAAGTAATTTTATTAGGATAGTCAAAATTAAGTAGAGAGATCCATGTGTTTGGATGATGAACTATATTCTTGAGTTATGTCCACTAAGTTCATTATATATTTACATTCTGATGTTTTCAATTAAACATAACATAAAAGATGAGTCATCCATGATACAACAAAAACCAAATAATTTGGATCTACATGCCTACATGTCAAGTTGTGAACCAACTGGGATGAAGTTATTCAATGGTCCCTTGCGGACCTTTTTTCCCATGTTTTCGAGATGCCTTTGTCGAGCGCCACTCCACTTTTGGAAAGAGTGCATGCTTCTTTAATTTTTCCCATATAAACATGTGCAATGGAAAAAATGGTGAGAGTGGAGATAATTCTTTTGATTTTTTACAGAATAGGATGGAGAGAGAAATTGTGAAGAATGTGTGTGTCTTTGATGATGTTTACAACTAGCAGAGAGTCCTCGAAAAATTAAAGCTAAGAAAACTTTTTTACTTGTGCTAGACTGAGGAGGAGAAGAAGTTGAGTGAATTCACTTTTTTTGTTTGTTGTTTAACAAATGCGAGTTGAGACATTCTGAGTGAATTCCGTCTTTACATTCTTTTGTATTTCAGACAGTAATTAATAGAATTTGAGCTTTACTATATTATTGTGTTCTTTGTCATATCTCTATGTATTTATTTGTTATATCTCTTATTTGTTATGCATCAACAAAATCCTCCAAAGTGGGTCTTGGCTCAAAAATTACAGACTCATCCTCAACATGTTGCACGCAATAAGTCTCCCACCAATCTCTTACATGGGGAAGGGCCTTAAGGAGTGTAAAGGTGAACTTTTCACTGTTGGAAAAATTGGGGACAATAAAATACCCCTCTAGTACATTTAAGCATTTTTCCAAAGCGTCAACATCTATATGACCTTCAAATAAAGGAATGTCAAAGTCAACTTGTACCTTGAAGGGTGTCACACATCTGAAGTGACTGCTGGTTGAAGGTGCCTCTGTTGTTTTCGGTAGCCATTCAAGGATTTGGGAGAAATTATCCATCATCTTGTTCCTCTGTCGCTCAAGGGCTTCCTCGAGAAACAGTTTGAAAGGATCTCATGTCCCATCGTCCTTCTTTTCTCCCACCTTGGAAGGTTGTTTGGGTGTGAGAGAGTGGTTTTCCTTATGAGAAACAATATCGAGACCGAACTCTCTGTACCTTGACCTCGTCAGGGACATGCACTAAGAATGACAAGGAATATACCACTCTGATACTACTGATCCAAATTATTTTGGGAACGATATGAAGGAAGAAAAATAACATAGATATAACAAATAAATACACAAAAATATGACAAGCAACACAGTAATATATATTAAATATTGTATTCTACTAATGGTTGTATGAAATACAAAAGACTGTAAAGTGCGAAAGCACACAAGCTAGCTAAAATGGTGGTAGCTTATCTCTGAGAAGAGATGTGGCAGATACACTCATTCGTAAGAAGCTGATTACAATGAGGCTCAAAAGGCCCTTTTAACATAAAGCCTAAATGAGAAAACACTAAAAATCCAAAACCCTAACCCTGGGAGATGAAGTAGAAAAATGTTTGCGGGCCTCGATGGGGGTAGTTGATATGTCAACTTCCCAAGGGCATAAATTTTGCATAATATCTCCTTTTGGGGTGTTCGATACCTCGTCGGAAAGGTATATCCAAGAAGTACAACTTTCGTTGGGGCTTGAGAATGAAATTGGCCAACCCTGGCCCCCAAAAATTACAAAAAATCATCATTTAGGTCCTCAAAATGGACCTAGAAGTTTGGGACCCAAAAAAGTGTAAAAAATGGAAATTTTTTCTTTGAGCCAACATATTAGGTAGGTGGCCACCGATATTCATCTGGATCAGTTTAGTTTAGGAAGAAAAATCCATTTTGATGGATTTTTTGTAGTGCTTGATATGGAAGAAGATGGTTGTGTGAGAAACCCATCCATGGATCCTTTATGATCATGAGTTTATCACCATTTCCCACTTTCCAAATGAGCTAGTCTTTTATTAGTGGGAAGGATTAGACGATGTCCTTCCAGATTATCGATCCATTGATTCATGATTTTTGGGATCTTCGAATCCATTTCATCATGGATTCGTTAGGGAAGTATTTCCCTTTGAATATTTGAAACCAAAATCCGTTATTTTCTATTAGATTCCATCCATTCTTGGATGCTAGAGTTTTTTAGAATAAGTGGATGTTTTTAGTCCCCATCCCACTGAATTTTTTGGAAGAGCCAACATTTATCATGATGGTATAGATAAGCTATTAGAGTCTTCGTTCCCACCCCATAGGTATCTAAAATCCATATTTCAGATTTTGGAAAGTATTCCTTCTGGAACCCGGGCTAGAGAGGTTCAATACACTAGAATTGCTTCAATGAATGACTTCATTAGGACCAGGCTTCCGACCCTAGACATCCATTTGTTGTACTAGGTTTTGATCATTTTTTCTACTCTTTCTATTATCCAATTCCAATCTTTTGTAAGATAGATGTTTGGCTTGAGGAGGAAACCCAGATATTTCATTCCTTCATCCATTGAGTTGTTGACAACTCCTAAATTGTGTTGAGTGTGGTTTTTTTCCTAAATAATGTTTCCCAAGGAGATAAGCATATATTTTTCTGGGTTGATTTTAATCCCCGAAGCCTTGAAGAAAATGTCTAGCACGGTGTTGTGTTCATCTAATGAGTGGTGGTTGTCATCATAGAATACTAGGATATCATCTACAAAGAGAAAATGGAGAGAGATATACCTAATCATTGATTACTATTCCTTTAAAATATCCTTGACCATTGGCCCTTGATATTAGTCTACTAGGGAATTCAATGACTAGGAGGAAGAGAAGGGATGAGAGGGGGAACCCCTATCCTAGTCATCTTTCTTAGTTTAAGAAAGGGGAGGCTATTCCATTGATGAGAAGAGAAAAGGATGAACTGAGACAGTTCAGGATCCAAGAGACAAAATTTTGATTGAACCCCAAATGTGTTGGAAGGATCCTAATGTTCAACCATTTGACCCTGTTAAATTCTTTTGAGAGATGAACTTTGTATGTCACTTCCTTTAGCTTTCTGGATTGAATTCTATGGAATCCCTCTTGGGAAATTTTGACTACATGGTGTGTTTATCTCCCTTTCATAAATAAAAATTTCTTATCTGATATGTTTCCCTCAAATGTTTCTTTTAATCTAGTTGCAATTATGTTGGAGATAATCTTGTAGATCTCATTGCATAGGGATATGGAGTAGAAGAGTTCAAAGGATATGGGGTTTCCTACTTTGGGGATAAGGGATAAGAAAGTGTATTTGAAAGGAGTGAAAATCTATCAAATGGTCCTGGAGTATTCAACAACCCGAAGGAGGCCATATCCCAGAGTATTAAAGCATCCTTTGTATAAATCTATAGGGAAACCATCCAATCTAGGAATCTTGTCTTTCTGAAAGGAGTGGATGACCTGAAGGAGTTCATACTTTGTTATTTATGCAATTAGATTTTCATTATCCTCTTTGTTTATGAATCTGGGGAGGAGTTGTATAGTCTGGAGAATGGAATCAATTATTTCCCTTTGATCTTGTTTGTAGAGAGTTTCAATGTAGGGAACTCCTTAAGATGCAATGTCCTCAACAGAGGAGGCATGGGAGACTTATCTTGCCTTATTATGTTCCATATTGTGTTTCTCATTTTCCTCCCATTTGAAAAGTGGTGGAAGACCTTTGTTTTTTTATCTCCAACCTAAACCTAGAGTGCTCTCCTTTTTAATCTCTAGGCCTTTTCTCTATTAAGGAGGATTTGATTTTTTTCCTTTTCTAGGGATTTTATAAAATCCTTTTGTTCTTCAGAAAAAGGAGGAATCCACTTCCAATATTCTCCAACTTTCGAGAGCTAGATTTCAATTTTGATTAGGGATTTATCCTCTTGTTCCTTTTTGTCTTTGGCCCATTTTACAGAATAAAATTTTGTTTTCTTTGTATTTGAGTGGAATTTGATAGGAGTAGATTTAGGAAGAGTAGAGTTGTAGGGGGTCCAAAAATCCTATACCATAGAAAGATATGATGGGCCTTAAAGCCATGATGAGTTGAATTTGAAGGGTATGGGGGATTTATAGGATCATATATGAGTTTCAACATGATAGGATTATGGTCTGAGATACCTCCAGGATTGATCCATTGACGAAATCGAAAGTTACTTAAGAAGAGGTCTTCATAGCTTAAGAATTTGTCTACTCTTTTTTCTATTATGGAATATCAAGTTCTCATATTCCTCTAAGTTGGGGTGTATTTAAGAGGGAGGATATCCATTAACTTGGATCCTTCTAGAGCTTGTGCAAAAAAGGGGGACAAGGGGTCTGGGAGTGCTTTTTGCCCCCATATTTCACTAGAATTGAGAGAAAAGTTTAGGTCTCCTCCTATAATAATTCAATATCAGAATGTATGAGCGGGGATCTAAGAAATTTACTCTAGAAGGGTTCCCTATCATCATAGGGTCCATATATATTAATATAGAGGAAGGGGGAGGGGAGCTATGATGTCCTTACAAAGATGGAAATAATAGAGCGGAGCCCCAGTATTTTTGCACCTAAATATCCTTTGAGGGCCAACCGATGATAAGACCTATTGATTGACCTTTGGCATTAGCTACCAAAAATTACCAACCAGGAAAGATAGAAGAAAGGAGACTGGTCAAAGTCTGTCCTTGAAGCATAGTTTCTTGAAGAAAGTGAATGTTAGGCTTGTGGAGAGAGACAAACCAGGAAATGGAATTTTTTTTGGAAGGATTGGCCAGCCCTCTGCAATTGAGAGAGAGAATATTAATTTGGGAATATAGTGGGGGGATGTTTCTCTAAGGTCCCCAAGAATCAATAAATGGGTTGGGTACAAGGAGGGAGGGGGGAGGGGGGTGAGGGGGACAAGAGGGTCAGGGGTCGAGTGGGAGATGCTAGAGAGGCCAATAGGAAAAGAGATTTTTGACAGAGGAAAGGGGGAGTGTTGATATTATGGTAGCTTCGGGAGGTATGAACCTCTATTGTGACCTTTGACAAGATTAGAATGTTTCAAAAGGAAGCAAAGAAATGAAGGAAACCCTAGACAAGATGTCAGCTACAGAAATATAATAAATATGAATTAATTAGTACCTAGAAGGAGAATTCGGCCCCAGTAAGTCTGCAAGAGCCACTATAAATACAGGGCGCCAATATCTCATTTGACACACTTCTCAGCAATTGCAGAGAGCCAGTTCTACGCAGTGTAGTTGCAGTCTTGTGCCCAAGTCCTAGGGAAGTTATTGTGCCAGCTTTTGGGTGGGACTATCTAATCAACTTGGTTACTTCTTGCTTGGTGCATTAGCCTCTCTTGGCTATTGGATTGCTACCAGGATTCTCTTCTCTATCAAGGTCAAGGTGCTTAGAGGGTGGCTTCGACCTATGGTTGGGTGACAAGGGTATTGTCAATGGTAAAACGAGCACAATCTTTCATATTTGAGCAAGTTATGGGCCCACACCTCCTTCATTCAGTCTAAACGTTGGAAGGAAACATAACTGCTAGGATATTGAGCTCGTTGAGGAATTGTCGCTAGGGTTACTAGTAGGAGCAGCTTCCAAAGACACTGCTTCTAGGGTTACTAGCATAAGCAATTGCATAAACCCTAATCTCATATTCGACACTTTGTGATGGAGCATCTCACTCAAAAAGAAGATATTCAAATGCGCCCTAACTCAGTGCACCTTTTGGCTCTCTCAGAAGACATTGTTGACGGGAGAAATTGACCGCTCGTCAACTGGAGGAGTGAATCCGGTCTGAGGTTGTCTAATTAACCCAAGACGTTTGGATTAATTCACTCTGACGAGTTTAGCGGCTCCATTGGCTGATCTAAGTCCTAAAGAAAGAGAAAAAATAACTAAAGAAAATACAATAACTTTAATAAATAACAATCACTAAAAAATATATATACATCTAACAAATATCTACAGTTTAACTAATTAATACTTTGTAAAATAGTTCTAATTATCATATGTACAATATACTTAACTGAAATTATAATACATAGTTTTATATAGAATCTGTACTAAACACGAGTTTTAATGTAAACTCGCAAAAATCAAATGTAGAGTGCTTATTTTAGCAATAATAAGAAAAATGAAAATACTACTCAATCCTTTTGGTTTATTTTCTTAACTGTAAGAACTCGTGAAATCAAACATTAAACTACCTAATTAACACCAAATACTAGATAGCAGAAAATATTTTACATAAAGAAAATTTCTATATTTAACAAGATGACGAAATCAAATAACAGGTTGACCTATTATTTGTATCCAATGTCTGTTCGCTATTGAATATCCATCCACTTTCATCTGACGAAGTAAACCTGCTACAAATCTTGGGACTGCCCCTAATAAATGAGGAGCGATAATGCTGGAGATTGGATTATAACAACAAAACATTGGATTGATACAATTATGGTGATCATATGATTTGCAAATTGCTACGACGAGATGAATCTTTCGGTAAAAATTTGCATGCAGACATTCAACATAAACTAGAGATGAATCTACTAATTCAAGTTGGACAGATAATCACTGTGTGTTTTATTCTGAAACAGGAAATATGGACAAAATATATAAATCAAATGATATCAACTCGTAATAAACTACGTCGACAAAAGCAATCATAATCTATTATCAAAATTGATATAAGCATAACTTGAATGACAACATCATACATAAAAGCTAAAGCTGTAATGCGTATCATATTCCATTCAAGTTTGTGATAACGCCCATACTCTTGCCCCAGGCAGAGATGATCTTTGTTTGCAAAATAATAGGTTTATATAGGTTTAAGGAAACATAATTGTTTCATGTTGATAAGATCAAGTTGGTTTCAAAAAATAATGGGGGATGCAACCACCCTGATTTTACTAAATATCAAAAACTACCAGCAGTCTAATTTACTCAAAATACAAAGTTGATATGGCTGGGAGATCTCAAAAAGTGTCTCATATCTCCTTGGAAATCACGAGATCCTTAATCATCCTGAAAACAAATGAAAATGAGAAGATTTCCGATATGTTTTCAATTGTCAAATCAAACTATTCAAAATTTTCTAACTGGCTACAGAATCTTACGATTCTATAGCTAGTTATAATAGCAAATACAATCATATTTTATTAAATAAACAAAACAAACTAATATTAATAAGAAAAATAATCTATTCAATCAAATCGAATATCCTAACTTAAGAGTGACAAAATCATGATAAAATTTAAAAACATCATACCTCAAATCATGGAATCAAAACATATCAAGAAATTTTGGAATTTACGATAGTTGTTGCTTCCTCTACATTCTTGAAAATGACACGACCTGTAGTTTTCAATCGTTTCTCCTTTCCTTGGATAATGGACTCGACTCTGTTGTTTTCATTTGTCAACCTATCGACTTGGTCTCTTAAAGACTTGAGTCGTGACTGTAGCAATGGAATATCAATATAGTACATGTCGATCCACGATCGACACTCATCGCACTGTGACTGTAAAGAATTTGCATTAGCGCTAACAACATTATGGATTGGATAATCATCCATGTGAATGGTAGGCTTATCACAAAGTTGGATGATAGGAAATTATGGGTTATCCTTTAGACAAGGAAGCAGATTGTTAACATAGTCATAGGGTCGATTAGGGCATAGCCCGAATGACACAGGGTCCTCTTCAGCCAAGAATTTTTCAATTTCTAAGTCTAAGTCTTCACTCACTTCAATAGTGTTGATTGTGTCTGCACGGGGTTTCAATTTATTTCGAGCACAGTGAGAAATTAAATGACCAACCCTTTTGTTCTTGAAATTAACATCAACACTGCCCTTTAGCTTCTTTCATATAGGTTTTTTAATAGTTTTAGTGCTATCCTTTGGATGCGAACCCAGTTGATTGTCCTGTTTAGTGACATTAGGGTAGGTCGAGGGTTCATTATTAGGGGAATGATCACAGGCCTGGAGCGGTGGAGAAGAGGCCGTAGGGTTCACAAGGGTTTCAACAATGACCAACTTATCTACCTGTCCCAACTCATTATTGCCAAAACCATTTCGTGAAATGAATGCATCCCAACTATCGTTTTGTGACTGTAATTGGTGCATGAGGATGATTTTAATCAGACTGTGATGAAATAAACTCAAATCTTACCTCTATTTCCTAAACCATTTACCTATTTTATACAGACTTCTAAGCAGGTAGTAAGGCATATTCAATGGAAAGCCAATAAAACTCATAAGGAGGCAGAGATGATATAGGAAAACCAGTCCGAATCGACCCTCACAAGTGATGAATTTCTTCACAACAACAAGCAAATCATGCCATCTAGGTTTCAAGAATGAAATCAACATACCTCGATCAGAACTGGCTATTTTTTATGAGGTAAACAGTGACGTCCAAGGGACCTCCTCCACTTTCTCATTCTTCAACCATTTCTAACCAACTGCTAGCAATCCCGTGGCTTGGCTTAAGAAATCTTCTGTTACTTCTAACTGTACATCATCGATCTTTTCCCTACAACCATCAAAGGTTAAGGAAAACTCTTGGGCGACTTGGAGGTTAAAGCCCTGAAATTTTTCGATGAAAAAACACCAACCGTTCCTTTCCAAATCTTCCCTAGCATTATCATACGAAAGCAGAGTCTAGATGTCGTTTGGTTCGACTCTTACGACTGGAGCCATGCTGAATGGATGGGAATTAACACAGAACTGACAGGTAGGGTTTGGTAAAAAGACCACAGAGCCATAGCCCCGAGCCTTATCAAAACAATGTTGTGACAATTCAAACGGTGGGCAAAGTGTTAATCACAATGCGTGGGAGAAAAATCATGAAGCCCGAGACCATGCTCAGGAGTAATGGCATTCTGTACTATGTATGCCACCTTGGTATTGGGTACATTCTAGGACAAAGTACTTTAAAACATTGTGCACGCATCCAAATTTAATTGCAAAGATAGGTGATTTACAAAAATTGAAAAGCCAAAGTTTCCATGAAAGAAATATGGTCAATCATCAAACCAAAATCAATACAAAAATCAAGTACCAATTGATGGGGGTCTTTCATTCAAACAACCATAAGTTTCTTAGGCATTCTTAGAATCAAAATGATCATAAACAATGAGAGCAACATGTCCATAGCAAGAAATCACGATTCTATCGTAAACGACATGCTTTCAATGAAAATTTAAAACGGAACAATGATGATAGTTGCAAGTTTTCATGTTTTCAGTCATGAAAATGAAGCATGAATAGATGATAGGTAAAATGCGATGATTTACAACTGTTATTTGAATAAATGCTTATGAAGAATAGTAAAATTTCATAGACCCTGTGTAGGCAGCTTATAAAAATAATAATCACATAATCGCTGCCAACAATGGCAACATGCTAGGAGAAGCAGTTATCTTTGTCACATGAACAAGTTCAGGTTAGAGAAATCTGAAAGAATTCAAATAGAAGAACAACTGCAAGGTTATTTGAACATCTTTAAAAAAACAAGACGCAACCTAGTTTCATATACCTTTCGTTTAAAAGAATGAAGCCTGGTGACAAACTTGGCAAAAGAAATACACGACGTTTAAGTTAATGTCTCCGACACTGTTGACAAGGCCACTGCTGCCACCAGGCGTTCATAACCTCGACAGGGATGTCAATTAACCCACTCTGACGTCTGTATCCTATCCAAGAAATTTTAGATGAGAACGAAGGATGCTTATGGCCAACACAAAGTTCATACCTAAGAATTTTCTTTTACCTAACATTGCTTCGCTGCTAACAGGCTTGTTCAGTACCCCGACGAAGTTATCTTGGCATCATGCATGCATTTACCCACTACCAGTAGACCTGTTCAGTGTCCCGACGGGTTTACAAGCACTTCCCATAGCTCTCTGAGAATTTATTCACATTCTGATATAGTTTTAAAGATATTCAATAGAGCGGGGTGGCACTAAAAATTCTAGTTTCTTAACACAACTTAATATTTCCACAGGCCTTTAAATTTGTCTAGCAAACCTTCATCAAGATCTGAAAAACAGTTCACTAATAGAACCAATCTTCAAGGACGGGGAGACGTCATTGAGTTGCTTTCTTAAAGAGCAGAGACAACGTAAATAGATCTTTTAAAGATATTCATGAATACTTTCAAGTGCAGATTGAAACAGAGGAATTGACTTTCAGACAAAAGACACCTTCAACCAGCCTACAATTTCAGAGAAGGACAACAATAGATGTTCTGACAGCCTTTGATAGCTATTTTTGAGGGGAAGTTTTCTGTTTTCTTTGTCTGAGCTAACTTGTGGTGCAGGCATGTGTGTTTCCAAAGAAAGACCGATAAGCAGAAATCAAAACCAAAACAAACTAGAAAAGAAAAACAAACAACAAGTAAAACAAAACAGAAAATATTTACAAAGGGTGTATCTGAAAACATCATGCAAAAAAAATTCCCTTGGGAGACTGAAAGAAAATAGAAAAATCATGTTTGATGTGAAAGCAGTCCTACTCATGGTACCTTGGGTCAAGGTTGAATTTACGATTCAGATTTATTTATCTCTTTACTTTCCATTTAAAATTTTCATAATAATACTGCATCTTTGAAAAGAAATATTCAACGAAAAGCAGAGAGAAAAGGATTACGTGGACTTCCCTGACAATAAACATGTTATGGTTCTCGTGGCGCACCCACTTGCGTTCATGAATGCATTATTAAAAAGAAAAATAATGAGGAATACAATTGAAAGAAAACTTATTCCTAAACCTACCCTAACTACTAAACAAATCAGAATACTATGTGAAGTCATGCTTCCAATGTAGCCATCAGAGTAACTCCAATCCTGCAATGAAAACAAAATCAAACATTACTTACAAGAATGGTAATATATCAAAAAATTACATAAATATATCACACTTACCTTCATAATCATTATTTAGAAACAAAGTAAGCATGATCTTACCATTCCCTCAAAAATTCTTGATGTATGAATCCTCCAGCCATTGTGTAATCTTGTCGTGATAAGGGTCATAATGGCATGGGTGAGTGTAAGTAAATTTGAAAAACTTGTCAAGATTAGGAGGAAATGAAATAACCATCAGCCAAGGCTGAAGTGCCCCATCCTCTTGACAATTCTCTAAGTGTTCATTAATTTCTTCACATGGAGGATCTAAAAGAAATATGTCACGCCTACTTCCAAGATGCTTAGGTAAAAAGAAAGCAAGAACAACTTTATCTTTATTATGAAATTTTTTTATATATGAATATTCAAGCCATCCTAAGATCCTGTCACAAAAATGAGGATGCAAACCACGACTTTGATGAAACAAATATATCGATGGGGAAATCATCATAAGAGGATTTGTGACGTCAGTCAGATCATTGGTTTGAATGCTTCCTTTGATGAGATTGATCATTTCAAAATGTGAAGTATAAACATTAAAATTTGAGTTGATCAAAGACCGAATATGCAATGTAGAATGTTTGATCTTTATAAGATATAGTGCATTGTCTTTTTCAACAATAAACTATATAAAATCATCTCCCAACATGTCCTTTTCCCATGTGAGTGATGAAAGTGAAAGAGCATCAAATCCGACTTCATCAATGTTAGGTTTGGAATTAATTTCACCAAAATTTATAATATTGAAAGGATATGATTGTGGCGGAAAAGAGTAGGATGTTGTAGGTAAGGTGTCAAGTCCAACAGAGTCTAGGAAGAGATCAGGATATAAAGAATAAAAAGAATCAGAAATAAGCACATGAAAATAATNTGATCTCTTGATCCACATAATTGAAGAGAGATATCACCATTATTGACAAGCTCTCTAATAAAGTGAAAGCTAGTGTCAATATGATTGTTTTTTCTATGAAACACATGATATTTTGACAATGTTATGGTTGAGTTGTTGTCAAAAAAATAGGAGTTGATACATTTTCCATATGTGCTAGATCATTCAAGAGTCTTCTCATCCATACTCCATGGCAAGATGTTGAGGTTCATATTCTACCTCTATAGAAGATATTGAGAATATGGGATAGTTCTTGGATTCCCATGATATAAGGTTTGTTCCCAAATGAAAAGCATATATAGATGTGTTTTTCCTATCGTCTATGCTATCTCCAAAGTCATTACGTGTGTACCCTGTAAGTGAATGATCTTCAAAAGTTGTGTACCACAAACCATAGTTGATTGTCTTTGCAACATACCTTAGGATTATTTTTCAAACTTTCCAATGAGAATCCTTGGGGGATTCCATAAACCTATAAAAAAAACTTGTTTCATACATAATATCGATGTCTGGTCGCAGTAAGGTACATGCGACTATGTACTAGCCTTGTATATAATGTTGAATCAACTGTTGGGCCTTTATCTTGTTTGCTCAATTTTGTTCCTAGCGCAACAAGAGTCTATGTTGGCTCATATTTATCCATTTTAAACCTTTTCAAAATGTCTATAACACAACTTTGTTGACAAAAAAATATACCAAGGGAAAATTGATCAAATTCAATTCCCAAAAAGTATTTCATGAGACCAAGATCAGTCATCTCAAATTATGTTTTCATGGCATCTTTAAATTATTCTAACATAATGTTTCCAATGTAGATCATATCATCAACATAAAGACAAATAATGAGGATTTTACCTTCTTGATTTAATTTTGTATAAACAATGGGCTCATTAGTGCTTGTGTTAAATCCATTGTTGATTAGGTAAGAGTCAATTATATTCTATCAAGGTCTTGGAGCTTGTTTCTAGTCATACAAATCTTTCTTCAAATTATACACTTCATCTTTTTGTCATTTGACTTCAAATCCAGGTGGGTGATCTACATATACTTCTTCATGCAATATTCCATTTAAAAATGACAACTTTACATCCATTTGCAACACTTTCATTTTTTTTGAGCTACAGTGGCTAGAATGGTTCTTATTGTATCTAACCTTGCTACTGGAGAAAAGGTTTCATCATAGGGTGGGTGCACGAAGTTGGTGGCCGAAAAAGTGGCAAGGGGGTCAGTAGGAACACACACTCACAATAATGCATCTGCGTTTCTAGGAACTAGCATGCATTTATGATGTGACAGGCTCAGAAAAACCAAAACCTACATTCAGCAAGATAGGTAGGCATCTTCTCAAGAACGCATGCGCATTTTCAATAACTCACGTGCGTTCTCAAGAACGTGTGCACGTTCCTGAGAAACACATGTACAAACGCGTTACTAAAAAAATGAAATAAAAATAATGCATACACATTCTTGTTAACATGAAATATCTCTCTTTCCCCCCTCTGTCCCCCAATCTCTCTCT
>JZKD02S0547434.1:0-16474 GCA_000966675.3 Picea glauca | reverse complement strand
TTCATGATCATCCTATCCCCTATCCATTGGTTTGGGTAAACAAGGATGAAGATATCAAGGTAACGAAATAGTGAAATATTGAATTTGTTGTAAGTGATGATTTTATTGATGAAGTGGAATTGGATGTAATACCCATTGATGTATGTGGAGTAGTGTTTGGAAGCCCCTACATGTATATGAGGGATGCAATATTGATGCGGAGAGCCAACCCATATTGACTATTCAAGGATGGGAAGTCCTACATCATCAATGCGCATAAAAGAAAGCCAAATATCTTATTGGTAAGTGCCAACCAAGCCAAGAAGTTGATTAGTTCCAGTAAGAAATATGTTTTACTTTTCTTAAGAGAAAATCAGATTGAGGATGAGTTGATAAGAGTAATGGCATCCCTAGAGGGGTTTACTAAAGAGAAGAAACATCAAATGGAGGATTTTATACATGCATACAATGGATTTTTCTAGGAGCCTAAAGGGATACCACCAAAGAGGGAAGTGGAGCACCAAAATATAGTTATTGCCAGACTCCTCATTTTCAAATATTGGACTACATAGATAGTCTGTTCTGGAAGCAAATGAAGTGAATAAGTAGTTATAGTATTTTTTGGAGTAGGGTGTGATTCGACCATGCACCTCACCTTGTGGGTCACCTATCAATATTGTACCAAAGAAGGATGGGGCTTGGTGAATGTGTATCAACTACAAATAAATGACCAAGATTACACTCAGAAATTGGTACCCTCTGCCCAATCAGAAATTGGTACCCTTTTCCTAGGATCAATGATATGTTAGATCAATTGCAACATGAAAAATATTCACCAAGTTGGATCTCAAATTGGGATACCACTAGGTATGCGTCAAGGAAGAAGACCCATGGAAGACATCCTTCAAGACAAGGAAAGGTTTGTATGAATGGTTGGTCATGCCATTTGGTTTATGTAATGCACCAACTACATTTATGAGACTAATGAACGATGTACTACGCCCATATATAGATTCATTTATTATAGGCTATTTGGATGATATACTATTTTATAGTGCTACCTAGAAGGAACACATATAACATATCATCTAGGTGTTAGAGACACTGAAGAAGCACCAATTGATGGCTAACCTCAAGAAATTTGAGTTTGATCAACAATATTTGGTGTATTTTGGGTATGTTACCAATGAAGGGGATCTTAAGATACATCCCACAAATATGAAGGCCATCATGAAATGGCTAGTTCCTAAAACTTTCATTGAAGTTGGGAGTTTTGTTGGGGTAACACAGTACTTGTGGAAGTTCATAGATTTATTTTCAATAGTAGCTGCACAACTCCACACCATAAAAATGAGTGGTAAGAGTTTCTAGTAGGGGAAGAATTAGTAGAGGATTTCAATGAGTTGAAGATAAATATTAGTCAAGCACCAATTATCGCATTACCAAACTTGCAAAACTCTTATGAAGTGGAGACATATGCAAGTGGGTATGCCATGGGAGTAGTTTTAATTCAAGGAGGAAGGCCTATATGCTATCATTCTAAAATATTTAATGGGGAATTTCTCAACTACCATACCTATGACAAGGAACTCTACATCTTAGTTCAAGTTTTCAAGAAGTGGAAACACTATTTTATGGGAAATGAGACCATCATCCACATAAATCACCAACTACTACAACATTTACAGGCCCATAGTAAGCTACATCAAACCAAAAATTACAAGTGGATGGGGCTTTTACAAGAATTTTATGTAGTCATCAAGTATAATAAGGGAAACACAAACATGTTGGAAGACATGATTTCAAGTCCACCCACATCCAATATTACAACTTTGGGAACTTTGATGCACATGGATCCTTTTACCCATGATGCATCCAGAGAGGCATACATAAAAGATGATGACTTCAAGGAGGCATTCAACAGCTACAAGGCCAAATTAATATACAATAAGGTGACAACAAGGTTGACCATAATTTTTGGAATGGTTTACTCTACAAGCTTGACAAGCTTCGTGTCCCTAAAGGTGAACAATTGCAACTTATTAGAGAGGCTCACACCTCCAAGGTTGCAGGAAATTTTGGTGTTGGGAAGACAATGGCCAACTTATAGAGGTATGTGTACTTTCCCAGAATGCAAGAAGATGTAGCACAATATATTAGAGGATGTATATTTTTTTCACTAGCAATCCTAGTAACAAGAAGCAAGATCTATACCATCCTTTACCTATACCCACTCAACCTTGGGAAAACATTTCCATATATTTTGTGGGAGGTTTACCAACAACCAGAAAGGACATGACTATCTATTTGTGGAAGTTGATAGGTTCAAAAATATGTGCATTCTCATGCATTTTAAAAAATACCATCAAAGGACAAGAAGTAATAAACATGTTCTTTTAACATGTCTAGGTGCACTTTGGGATACCAAGGAGCATCATATTAGACATGGATACCAGATTTATCATTACATTTTGGGATAATATGGACACTAAGTTGAAGAGATATACAAATTTCCATCCACAAACAAATGGGCATAAAGAAGTAGTCAACAGTACTTTGGTGCAACTTTTGAGGGGTTACAATTATAAGCATCCGAAGACATGTGATGAAAATATGATCTACATACAATACTCTTACAATAGAAAAATACACACTTCTACTGGTAAGTCACCTTTTGAAACTTTATTTAGATATTCTCCACCTTCACCCTTGGATGTTGTATATGGATAGCAAGGAGGAGTGAGGGAGGAACTCATAGGAGATGCATTGAGAGTAGAAAAAAATGTTGATAAGATTAGGCAGACCTATTTGCAAGTACATGATATGCTAAATAATTCACATGAAAAATATAAGTCTAGACATGATCACAACATAACCTAGAAGTCATTCAAAGTGGGAGACAAAGTTTGGTTACAAATGAACAAGGAAAGACTACATTGTCCTAGTAAGAAGATCAAGGATCTATGGTATGGAATTTTTGAGATATTGGATAAGGTGGGAGATAACATTTACAGAATTAGTCTACCCCCATACATGTACATTTACTCACTAGTGAATGTGGAGAATCTCAAAATCTATGAGTTTTACATGTTGGATCAGGAGGAGGAGCATGTCCTACCTTCCATATAGGATTTAGCACTAGATGCTTGTTTAGTCATAGAAATACCATCTTTCGCCACCTTTTTCCCCTTAATTTTAATCCTTTTCACTTCCCCATGACCTTGTATTAATCCTTTTTTATGATTATTTGCGGGGTTTTGGTTTAAAGTGTTTTCCATTGCATTTCTTATTATTTTGTTGAATTATGATTAAAATTTGGAAGAATTGGATTATTCTGCATTTACTTATGAATAATGGCTCATTTTGGGAACTTATTTAGATCCATGTCTTATAGATGCAGGAGTCGACCACCACCAAACATGAAGCCACTTTGGAAAAAGATGTTTAAGAATGAATTATGGTTTTAATTGTAGATGATGGATTATTAAAAAAAAACCATTTGTATAAATCCATCATGCCTCATATAGTCCAAATTAAATTTGGTAGCTACAATTTATTTGTTGGCTATTTCAAATTATGGTTTAAATTTTTTTAGAGATAACGATGACAAATTGGTGGTGGATATGAGTACATATTTGATTCTTCTACAAGATTTGGAGATCTCCATCAAATATATTATGGATCCAAGAACTCAAACATCATTAAATGTCATCTGGGATGCATTTCGGGATTGTTGTTATAAGCCACATATCATAGTTCGAATTTGACTCTCAAAGGTATCCTAAATCCAATGGGAGTTAGCAAAGATCTTGGAATTAGCTATGAGTTGGTTTGAGATCCTAATTATTAGGAAATTGTTGAAAGTACTTGAGGATATTTTGGATCTACATTTATTATTTGTTTTAAGCAATTTCATGTATAAATAAGAGTGCCTTCTCCATTCCAAAAGAAGGGCTCTAGCATATGTCTAGATTATGATGGAATATAATAAAATTATTGGAATTTCTCTTCACATACTTTGTCATTCTTTAGTTCTATGTCTTGATTTAGTTTACAATGTTGTAGAGTAGTTTTCTACCTTGTTCTCAGGAGAATTGATATCACTTCAAATGGATCATGGTAGTATTTTATTTCATATGTTTTCATTTAATGTTATTTCACATGTTTTCATTTAATTTTATTTCATGAACAATGTATTTTATTTATGCAAGTATGATTATTTTTATCAAAGCTTGCTAACAATAGGAGAAATGATTCATGGAAAGTGTTAGGGTCCTATAAATTATAGGAAGTCTGCTTATTCAGTTTCTATCTATTGTTGATCTCATGAAAGCTCCTGGCTTTCTTGGTTTCCTTGGATGACTTTTCCCCTCCATCCATTTTTCCCCAATCCTTCATTCACTGTTGCGCCACTCACTCCCATGTCCATTTATCTTATTGGCCACATATCACCGACCAATCATCCCTGCATAAACAAAGTTAGATAACCTTAGGATAATTAATAATTAAAATTAATTCATTAGGTTAATACCATTAGTAATTAGGTCCCCGAGGTGCAGGGTAGTCGGTGACAGAGTGTGTTGTTAAGCAACTCTGTGTTGTTAAAGTCACTGGTTCGAAACCTGCAGGGACAAAAAATACAACCATGTTAAGGGTTGGTGTGGCTCAGGCTAAGTGTGATCCCCGAGTAATTTTGACAACTTAGATTCCCCTGATTCGCGGTTTCTCAAGCCACAGGCTAATCCCACAGGTCACAGATAAAATAGCAAACAAAAAACAAATACTGCTAGTAATTAGTAATTAGATTAAGTGTAATTACGTTAACAATTAGGTTAGTGTAATACTAATAATATTAATAATAAATTAAAAAAAAAATTAAATAAACACTAGTTTAATACAAAACATTATAAAAATTAAAAATAATCAAAATAAAATTAAAAAACAAATAAACAAATAAAAATTAAAACATAAAAAAAAAAAAATTATAAATAATTATTATTAAAACAAAACATTATTAAAAAGAAACATTATAAACAAAACAACAAATAAAAATTAAAAATTGAAACAAATAAAAATTAAAATGTAAAAAAAATTAATAAAAAAAGGTAAAACAAATAATAAAAAATATATATAAAACAAAACGGAAATAAAAAGATTAAAACATAAAAACTATATCCTAATTCTAAAAGCCCCTCCTGTACTTCATACATACACACATATCCAAAAACAAATAAAATCAAGGACATGTAATGTATTTCGGACCCCCCCCCACCATCTGAACTTTAACGGGAGGGGGAGTCTGAAAAGTGGTTTTGACTCCTGCCACTTGTCACCTCCCTATCATTTCAGAACCCCCCTATAAACCACTTACCACTCTACCCCCCCCGAAATACACCTTTCCCTCTTCGAAAACCACTTTCCCCCAATTCAAAAACCATTTTTTGCCCATTTCGACCAGTCATTTTCCAAGGAGATTTACAAGAAAACCAAGTTGAAATTTGGGGTTTTTGCTCAGAACAGGACAAATAACAATAAAATCTCAAATATTTCTCATAGATATTAAATATTTGGAGAATCAAGAGCATCTTTGAGCCCTATTTTTTAGGATTCGAGATTTTCTTGTTTGAGACATCTTTTTCAAAAAAAGATTCTGGACAATTGGAGATGAATTTCGAAAAACCGAGAGAGTTTTTTTCTTAGAACAAGGTGATATACAAAAAAATCCCCCATAGTTTACACAACTATCTCAATTTGAGATATTCTAAGAGATTACTTGACCCTATTTTTCAAAATTTTGGGAGACAAAAAGTCAAAAGGATAGATGGCAAAGAGATCAGATTGAAAGGCACAAATCACCCATAGATCCCATCGAAACAATGCCATATCTCTGAATGAATCTCAACAAACCTCTATGATTGTAATAGTTATTTTAGATTTTCCTAAAATAAATCATGATCTGTTATGACAGGATAACTTGTAAATAAGTCTATATATAATTCACCATTTGAAGTATTCGAGGGAATTGGTAGGAAGAATGGAGATAATATTGTAAATCAGTCCAAAAACACCATTTGATTCAGATTTCTAGTAATATAGTGCGGCAATTGCATGATTCTTGTGACAAATTTCATTGGTGAAGTGTATCTTGCTCTATAATTTTTTTTTTCCTGTTATCACCATCGTTTCTTTTATGAATTATTCCAAGAAGATAAGAGACAAAATTTGTTTAAATGTACACTCTCTCTCTTTGGATTAGGAATATTTTTTATGTTTTCTACCGAAGATTGAAAACAAAATTCTTGATTGCTTTGTTTTTAATTGGATTTCTGAACACTTCATTTCCCTACGTATCATAATCCTTGAATATCCAGTGAATTTGCCTACTTTGCCCTGCAATATTAGCTTGTTAGACTTTGTTTTTGATCAATTTTGAACTGTGACTCCATTTTCCCAATGGCCCATATTCACTTTTCAAACCAAACAATTCAAAAACCAAACCATGTACTATCATAAGTAGCCTAAAAATCCCAGCCAACAAAGATTTAAATATTATAGAGAGATCCCTCTCTTAGCCTAGGAGGGCTAGATCCTAGAATAAAAAGTGGTTTGGTGGTTACCTTTGTAAAATTATTCATCACCCTGAGAAATTACAGAGTGCTAAGATAGCGGTGACCATACTGGGGAAGAATTTTTGTCTTCCTCAGGAAAGTGTATCAAGTTACAGATCTGATTGTTGATGGTGGAAAGTGATCAGACACATCAAGGATGAATCATTCACCTGATGACTCCAAACAATTTCAAGTTGATCTGAAGACTCCACTCGAGGATGAACCTGACTAATAGAAACATGAAAAAACACTATGGAGAGATCATGTATTCAAATTGGAATTTCATCCCAGGCATAATATGTTGTATTGTTAGTTATTTCTTCAAGAAAATTTTCCAATGTATACTATATTTGAAAAGAGATCACAGACCCGCATCCAATTCTTTTTCTTTGAAGATTGTAAATACAAATTCTCTTTATTTTTTTGATCCTGGTCGAAACCCTTTTGCTGCAACTCATATTGGTCATATTCCATTTGATGAGCCTCAAGAAACCAAGGCTATTTTTACAACTGTTGTACAAGCTCCCATACCCTTTAAAGTCCCAGAAAGATAAAAGCCTCTCGTATTACCTCCAATACTCCATGGTTTCCCTGAAAATGATCACAAATACCTTCCCAGGTTTGATGGATAATATGGTAGCATCACTATCGAAAAACACATTCAGGGTTTTGAACATTTTCTTGACCTTTTTGAGGCTGAAGAAGATGATGCTTGTATCATATTTTTTCCCTATCTTTGCAAGGTAAAGCTAAAGAGTGGTTTAAAATTTTTCCAGCTACAAGCATTGGTGATTTCCATCAGTTTGTGAAAGTCTTCCTTGATAAATGGGTGATCAAGAGGAATACTTTTCTTATTTTAGAAGAATACAATCATTTTAAAAGACATCTAGGAGAAACAATGCAACCCTTTTCATCTAGATTCAATCAATTTTACTATTCAATGCCTAATGATATAAAGCCTCCTTCTGGTTTATCTCTCTTAGACTAATCCGATGCCTTTGATCCATAAATGGTGTTTCAATTGAGAGAAATGAATACTACAACACTTGAAGAAATGAAGAACAATGCAATAGGTGTAGAAGCTAATTTGTTGATCAAAAAGTCAAAGTTGAAGGAAAAAGAAAAGGAAAGCATGAAGAAGGAGAATTTGACATTTTCAGAAGAGAAACTAGACATTTTGGCAAGCACAATGAAAGAAATGATGCACACGATTATCATGAGATATGAACTTGCTATTAAAAAACACCATGTTCCATTTTTTGCAGAAAAATGAAGGGTCACTGTTCCAAATCATTTTGCTGCTTATCCTTGGTATCATAGATCAGAAAATGATTGTTTTATGTATTCACTTCACGACATGGACAAAGATGAAAGTCAAAATGAACTTGTGGAGGAGAAATTAGTTGATCTAATATGTATGCTTGATGACATTGCTTATATGGATGAGCTACCCAAGTATGATCAATATGATGATGACTACATCAAGGTTGACTCTTTAAAGAAATCAAACAACATATTTTTTGGAGAAAGAAGATTAGTTACAGTAGCTCAAATATGACAATCAACCTGTGCATATTAATTATGACAACAATGAGGAAAATGTATAAAATTTTCAAGTAAGTGAAATATATTTTCCTTTATGTTTTCCCTCATTCCAATTTCTGAGAGAAAACTATAAACAAGTAGATACACAAGTTGTAAGAAATATTATGGGGAAACTTTCTTATGAATCGGTTGAAGATGTTTGTTCGTTAGTCTTCCTCTATTCTAATCTAAGATTCTTATTGACCCAGGGTTCATGTCTTTCAGGTTTCCAAAAAAGCCTCTAAAACTATCGGCCCTCCAGGTAAACTAGAAGGCAACACAATGCACAAAATGCACTGCACAGTCTGACCCAAGATAGCTTTAATGGGTGGCTGTAAGACTCAGGTGTTCACAACCTAGCATTGGGTATGAGATATGAGCGCTAACAATTGAACCATATATTCTCATGTATAAATGCAACCTACTGTTATTCATGACTATGCAGTAAATCCAATAGCTCATTCCCTTAATATCACAATAACATTTAAACAAGCAATATAATAACTCATTCATTCAACATAATATTAACTTCTGAAGATGAGGCAGACTATATCGCACCATGATCTACAGCCTGTGATATAACCCTCAATATCTACCCTCCCTCTTCACTCTTTCTCAATAGCTTACAAAAATGGATCATACAACAAAATATTACATATCATGACTGCTACAGCTACTCCTTCTACAGTAACGATTTTTTCTTATAAAAAATGTGAACAAACTAACATAATATCCGACTCGATAATAATAGAAACCTCTATGATACCTAAGTATCTATATTTATACTTTTCTGTCTCTTCATCCATTACAATACATTACCAAAACCCTAACCCTAACGTCATTAGGTCTTCCATGCATGTGCGTGTGATGTTCTTCCTTCCAGATGTTGCTTTCCTCACATGTCTGTACTTTCTTTCCCAAAACCACCTTGCTTTTCCATCTCAGCCTATTGCCAACAAGCCCCCAACAATGACATGTGGCTCATCTCGAGCCACCTAATCCTTCTGAGATTCCTTGATCTCCTTGGTGATCGTCTGGAAATTTTCCTTGAGCTATGCTACTTGTGTCTGCACCTGTACAGTCTTCTGCTTGATTGTGTCCACTACATGGACTGCAACTTCGTCATTGATCAATCCTGCACATTCTACCTTGGTATGTTCTATCTATGTATTAGCTTCCTCTTCCTATGCCAGGACTTCTACTACCCGCTCCTGCAGTGGTTCCAATTGAGCCTGACGCTCTTGTTTCTGGGTTTTCACAATGATTAGCTCCGCATGCAATCTCTTAATATCATGCGTCCCTTTGACACATTCTAGGTTTGGTATTTTCTTATGCCTTTGATTGAGTTCTTGGATATCTACACTGATCCTTTCTTCTTCCATGTCCCATTTGTGGGCTTGCTGATCCTCCTCCAACCTGGTCCAAAGTTGTGTTGCTTTATTGAACAAGTCAGCTAATGTGCTGACCTGCTGCTCTATCTCCTGCAGTTGTGTCATTTCTTCCTTCTTCCTTTTCTCCTTCACTACTAGTGGAGTGGTTGGTGTGAGCTATTCTCGGAGATTCTTGATCTCCTTCTGATATTGATCGATTGCCTGCACAATCCGATCAATATTTTCTGTTGCTGTGATATCATCATTGTGCGCGGCCTGTGGAATCTTCTCGTAAGTTCCTGCCACTTTCTAATTCAATCCTTTTATATGCTCCCTTTCCTCCTCGGTCTCATATTTAGCCTTCTCATAGACTAGTTCTAGAACATCCTGTTTCTTTGTTGTCTACTTTAGTTTGGTTAAGTCTCTTTGTGCGTGAAATTGTAACTTGTGGCTCATGCTCACCTGCAACCTGTGTAATTCCCCTGATGGTATCCTTTTCAACACAAGTTGGATTTGTCTTAAGTCCTTCAAGGGTGTTTTCCCCACAATTTCATCCATGCACAACATACTTGGGTTGATATGAAATGTTACGTGTGGCTACAATATCCCTTGGACTGACTGTCATTCTTCTTCTTACACTCTTCCTTCTGTCTGCAGTGACGATGGTTTGATTCCCCTATTTATTGTTGTCATCCCTTTCCCGATATGCTTGATGAGCTACCGCATGTATGCCAAATCCTCTTGGATCTTGTCCCCATGGCATGCAACATGGTTGAAGTCTTCGACTAGACAATCCTGGACCATTTGGGATATCATCTCCTCGTCATCCTTCATGATTGTATACTCTGGCAGTGTTCTTTGCGCCTTTGATTTCTTGCACGTGCCTCATGTCTGTGTAGTTGGTCTCTTATTTCCCCCCGGTTCCTGTGTGTTGGGATTTGGGGTGGTCTTCTGTGCTCCCTCAACCTGTTTTTGTTGTTCCTTGGTCAGTTGTGTACCCTCCTTCCCCTTTTGGGTCCCTGTCTTATTTATCCCTTCATCTACTTGTGTTGTCTTTCCCTGGGTTGTTCTTGGTATCTTGGGCACTTGGATTTCTAGAGGTTGCATTTCTGCCTACTCTGCCTCTTCTTCTGTTGTTCTTTCTGACACTTCTGGGGTAATGGATGGAATCCTCCATTCATCAGGCCATTCTCTGATGACCATTTCAATGTCACCCTCTATGATGTAGTAGCGCATCTATAGCCACTATTTATCCAGATCCTTCCTTGCCTGTATCCACATTGTGTGTCGTGTGGCCTAGAAATTGGTGATGTCTGCGTATCATGCGACAACTTTTGGTGTGATTCTCCACATATTGGAGATGGCTTCCTGTAGGTCGTGTAGATATCCCTCCAATATGGACCTATTTTTCTTTTTTCTCCTCAACTCTGGCCTGGATATGAGAAAAAAATACCTCGCTCCCTAGTTCGGCTTTGGTCTGGGACAAAAAAATACATACCTTGGTTCTTGCCATCCCATGAAGGTTATTAATGTGATCAACCATGAGTAGTGGAACTCTGTGCCTAGGTCCCGTGCATACTTATAATCATATAGGAACAAGTTCAATAGGTACAATGCCCAGCTCATTGAGGTACCTTCTGCGCACTGGGCTGCAACAACAACAACTCCAGCTGGGACTTCCTCCCTACAGCATTTTCTCAGCAGCTTGCAGGCTAATATTTTCATGCCCGGTTGAGTTGCGGTATCATTGATTCGTTTGATTATGATCCCTTCTGTCCCCCTATCGGTGGAATACTTCTTATTCATCTCTTCTGCTAGCACTTTCTCCTTTTTCTTGTCATCCAGGAACAACGAAATATTCATACCCCGAGATGGTAATCCTATTATTTTTACAATAAGCTCGACGAATATGGGGATGGGCTTGTGAAACCATATGTCCCCTCCATGTGTTACTACTAACAACTGATTGACGCATGTTGTTTCATACTGGCCCTTGCCAAAATGTGGTAAGTCCACTAGTCCTAAAATTCATGTTTTCTTCAACCCTGTTTCCCATAAGAGTGGCTGATCAATCAGTTCCCCAACCATATTTGTGCTTGTAGTCTCCATGCATACCCTCTTCGCAAGTTTTGGAAACTTTCCTTCGTCTGCTACATCATGGTCCGAGTATTTGAGCTTCCCGATATTACTCAGTAGCTCTGGTCCTACTTGTACCCCAGCTGGTATGCACGGTAGAACAATTTCTGATGCAAGTTTCTTGTGAGGTGACCTAGGTATCTATATCTTTCCTTTATTCTACTATGGTGGTTGTCTCGAAGTTCCAGTGGCTTTCGGTTGTTCCTTCGTATACCATTCTGGCCAAGCTAAGACATATTCACCCTTTTCCTTGGCTGGGTGGTCTGAGACGATCATTTGAGACTCGTCTGGCTCAACTGTTGTTGTCAGATTTGGTGTCGTGATATTAATTTTTGGATTTTCTTCTGTGTTCTCTGGTTGCACCTCCTTCATGGTTTCTGCTTCCTAGTTCTGTGGCTCCTATGCCACTACTGACATATCTACATTCATGGCCTCTTCTGCTGGCTATTGAATTTCCTCCATTATCGATGTGGGTTGTATTGGTATCATCTCTGGGGATGGGATTTTGTCAACATTGACGATCTCTGTAAACTTTTTTTCACCTTCTTCTGCCTGTCCTCACGACCTAGTTTGAACTCTAGTTTTCCTGGCGGTCTGGCTCACTTCTGCCCTCTTGGGCGGTACCATGGCAGTGAATGTCAAATGTCTGTTGGACTCGAACTGTCTCGGTGGTCTCTATGAACTCTCTCTGTGTTCTTTAGCCTCTGTTTCTCTCTATCTGTTCTCTCTTCATAATAGACTATTGGATCTCATGTCCGTGTGTTGTATGTCTTTCCCATGAAGCTTATCGAGGACACTTCCTTGGTTATGGGTTTAATGCACCTTAATTATAGGTTCGATGCACCTATGGAGGTTTTGTACATGCCATTAATATTCCTTGTCATATTTTGTTGGTGCGATTAATGTGGTGTCCCATCAGTCCTTTTTGTCCTTTAATTTTTCCTAGTGTTGTCATGTCATCCTTCTTTTGTCGACTTTCCTTTTTCCGCTTGTTTCCCTTTGTATGTTACCATTGTCCTTCGTCGAATTTGTGTTTCTAAATTTGTGTGGCGTTTCTACCTATGGTGCACTATGCCCTCTTTGGTTTTGTTTCATTTTTGTTCTCGATTTTTTTTTTTAATGTGCGGTGGGTCATCGACTGTCCTTGTATAGCTTCAGTCGGCTCCCATTGATCATTACTCCGAGTTGTGCGCCTGATAAGTCTCTTAAGTATACAAATCCTCCATTGGTGACATATTTTACTTCATATGGTCCTAACCAATGCATTATAATCTTTCCTGGGTGCTGTAATGATTTCCTGTCGTACATCAACACTAGATCTCCTTCCTTGAACGTTTTCTTCTTGCTATGTCTATCGTTCCAAGATTTGTCTCTTTCTTTCTGAACTTATTGGTGGAATCTTGCCAAGTTTCGATATTCCTCCATGGTCAATAAATGATTCAGTCTCTCCTGTACTGCACCTCATTCTATCATTTGTGTGATCACTGCTACACGTAAGCTTGGTACTAAAAATTCTAGCGGCACCACTACTTCTTGGCCATAAACCAATTTAAATGGCGTGTGCTCTGTCAACTTTTTTCATGTAGTCCTGTATGCCCATAATACTGTTGGTACTTTGAGGTCCCATTCATCCCTGTTGACATTGCAAATCTTTGTCAGTGCATTCTCCAAGATTTTTTTGAATGCTTCCACTCTGCCATTTTCCTGTGGAGGATATAATGTGCTCTTCTAGTGATGGACTTCAAATTATTCAGTCATAGAACTGATGGTATTGTTTATGAAGTGTGTGCCTTGGGCGCTCATCAAAATTCCTGGGCACCCAAATCGAGTGATGACTTGTTCAAACAAAAAGTGTGTTGTTTTTTCTACATTGCAATATTTTACTAGTGCGGCTTCCACCCATCTTGTTAAGTATTCTGTTGCGGTGATAATGTACCGAGCCCCTGTTCTTTTTTCTAGTGGGTTGATTGGTCCCAAAAAGTCTATTGCCCACTTTTTAAATGCCTGTAATGTTACTTGTGGTCATAATGGAATCTCGTCCCTTTTGTTGGGTTTGCGTACCCTTTGAAAAACATTACATGTTTGACAGTATTCCTTTGAATCTCTGTGAATAGTTGGCCACCAAAGTCCTGCGCACAATACCTTTTGTGCGGTATCTTTACCTGCATAATTCCATCCTGCTATTCCCACGTGGGCTTCTGCTAAAAATATTGGTCTTTTGTGGTCTAACACGTATCTTCGCAAGATGCTATCGACACCCATTTTATATAAATGTCCTGCAATCAGTTGATAGTCTGCAGCACGGACTACCAGGTTATTCTTCTGCGCGGTTCTGTATTCTTGCGGTGCAGTACCTGTACTCAAGTACTGAATGATATCTGCAAAGTATTCATCAGCAATCTGTACTGAGAATAACTATGAATCCAGAAATTTGTCTTCTAAATGCATAGGTTCTTCTCCATTTGTGACCCTTGACAGGTGGTCAGGTTCTGCGTTCAATTTTCCTATCTTGACTATTACTTCAAAGTCAAATTCTTGGAATAATAGTAACCATTGAAAAATTATCCCCCCTAACACTAGCTTGTTGACTAGGTATTTTAGGGTTGAGTGATCTGTGAACATCTTAAAGTGATTTCCCAATAAGTAATGTATGAATTTATGCAATGCATAGACCATGGCCATGCCTTCTCTCTCTGTAGTGTTATAGTTCTTCTCTGATTATGACAAATTTATTGTTTCAAATGCTATCAGGTGATCCAAGTCTCTTGCTCCTGGTTGTGCCAAGATATCTCCAAGTTCTATGGCTGATGCATCTACATGCACATGGAATGTATTCTCCCAATGTGGAAATACTAATATTGGCGCAATGACCATTTTTTCCTTTAGGGTATCTAGACCGTGTTGACACTCATCCTTCCACTAATTTTTTTTTATCTTTTCTTAGCATATTTTCCATCGATGTAGTGATCTGCGCATATCCTTTGATAAATTTCCTGTAGTATCCTGCATGTCCCAACATCACTCTTAGCTAACAGACTGTTTTTGGTGGTGGTAAATTAACAATTACTATGATCTTTTCCAGATCTACTAATAAACCTTGTTTTCATACTATGTGGCCCAATAGTATCCTAAACAGTGTTCTGAATATGCATTTCTTTATGTTCAGTGATATCTGGAACTATCTACATCTTTCTAAAATCAACCGTAAAACTTCCACATGGTTTTTTAACAGCCTATAGACTATCCAATCATCTAGGTATACTTCAATAAACTGATAGATGAATTCTTTAAACGCTGCGATGACCACTCTGGAGAATATTTCTGGTGCATTCTTCAGTCCAAACGACATGACTGTGTACTGATAAGATCCCCATTCTATCGCAAATGTGGTCTTTTATCTATCCTCCTATGCTATCTTAATCTGATGGTAGCCTGAGAATCCATTAGTGAATGAGTAAGCTTCATGTCCTCCCACATTCTCTAACACCTCATCCGCGAAAGGTGTAGTGAATGGGTCATGTAGGCATGCATCATTCAACTTCCTCAAGTCGATGCATATCCTGATCCCTCATTTATTTTCCTATATTACCATTAGGCTTATCCATTCTGACTCTTTGAACAATTCTATGATGCCAACTTAGAGAATCTTGTCGATCTCCGCTTTGACTTTCTGTTTATATATTGGGTTCAATCTGTAGGGTCATTATCTTATCGATCTTGCTTCTTGTCTGAGTGGTATCTTCATTTCCCCTATCTCTCCAACTATACCCTTCATCTCTGTAAATGTTGTGGGAAACAAGTCACTGTATTCGCGCAACAACTCTGTTATGATTTCTATAGTCTGCTCATCCCAGTAATCTCCAATGCTGGCCATTTTGGGATGCTCGGTTGTCCCAATGTTGAATTTATTTACTTTGATCAACACAGTAATGAATTATGATCCTATGGGTGGTCCTTCCACATATCTGTCACCTTCTAATTCTTCAATCTGAATATCACATGGATCATCTTCATTTGGTGCTTCTTTTTATACGTGGTAACAAGACAACAATTCCTTAACTGTCTGTGTATTCCGTTGTTTCTCTTATGTGATCAGTTCTACTTCTGGTTCTTTAATGAATGTTACTCCTCTTATCTGTTTAAGGGTTTCATTTATGTTTGGTTTCTCATGTTCGAATGAGAAAGTGATTGAAAAGTTCTGTTGCAATGTCGTCTAGGTTGCATTTCCCTTGTGCAATTCTTGGTCTGTATACCAATTTGTTGGTATGCCCTCTAGAGTGTGTATGAAATGATGAGGCCATTCCTATAAGGGTGTCAATTTCCATAGTGTTATGCACTTCTCCAAGTGTTCCTTTGGTGCCCCTTTTCCATCATATGTCTATTGTTTGTTGTTTTTCTGTTCTACACCGAACCTTCTGCGCAGTAACCACTTACATTGGTACCAGTCTGTGATTGTCTCTTTATGTGAGCCCCACCATCTTGCCGGTGTGGCCTTTAGTGCTAAATCAAGTGCTATAAGACTCTAATTTTCTAACACTGCGCCTTCATACTATGTCAAGAATGTTTCCAAATCATTTATTCCATGGAAACTAGGTGGTTCTCTTACTTTTGTACCTACCTATCATACTGCGCGATCTATTCTTGCACATCTTCTTATGGAGACTTCGTGTAGCCTGTGTTGTGATTTTGCAAGATACCAGATATATAAAATATGCAGAACAGAAACGAAATGCTAGAAATGACAGAATAACAGTAAAATATCCAGCATAATCTTCACAATACACAGAAATGATATAC
>JZKD02S0547423.1:0-16474 GCA_000966675.3 Picea glauca | reverse complement strand
TCAAAAAATTTCAAGTGGGCGGTGAGCAACTTTCAAGTTGTCAGGTGGGAAATGAGATGGGATCACTGGAGGATCTCATAGACTTCTAGGTGGGAAGAGAAGAAATCCCATATTTCCAGGTGGGAAAGGGAGAGAATATGAGGCCATGTGAGAGTCTCATGAACTCAGGGTTGGGTTGGAATCAACAAGGAGAGCTGACAAAGAAGGATCAGAGGATTCTTCTGATCATTGGAGGAATAGAGGTATTCATGCCATATAGCCCAGTTGAGGCCAAAGCCTGTGTTGCAGTTGCAACAACAACAGAATAAGGAAAACCAACTGTGAATGTCAAATATAAATAAGAAATGGAGCAGATATTAATGTTTTCTCCAGTAGAAGAAGAGAATTCAACAAAATTTCTCAAATTTTTTAGCTAGGAAGCTGAATAGGAGGTAACTGCAGTACTGAAGGCTACAGAAGAAGAAGCAAAAGAGGAAGAAATAGACAACATAGATTTTGTTTATCTGTATGAAGAATTTGAAGCTCTAGAGAAAAGGGTGACATTGTAGAGCATGCACATCCAACAGATCAGGTTGGAGATAGAGGGAGAATACCAACCCAAGGAGCAGCTGGAGGAAGCTAGAGATGCACCAGCAGGAGAACTGGCAGAAGCAAAGCTATCAGAAAGAGAAGTTGAGCAGTAACGTAGTGATGATACTGTAGAGCTAAAGTATACAGCAGGAGGGAAATATAAGGCCGTAAGAGATGTAGAAAACAACAGAGGGATCAAGTTGATCTACCCATTGACAAGGAGGAAGTGTCACAACAGAGAAGACTTCCATAGAGCCAGTCATTGGAGAAGCTAGATAGGAAGATAGAAGAAATAAGGAGGTTGATGTTGAGGTCAGTGTAAGAATCTATCAACAGGAAGAAGTTGAACAGAAGAAAGCTTGCAAGAGCAGCAGGAAAGAAGCAACAACTGCAGCAAGGTAGTGGAGCAGATGGACAACTCCAAAGAACAGTTTGGGATTTAGGTGGATTTCAACAGAGCTGGGAATCTCATGAGCAGGAGCTCATGAATTTTTTGTAGTAGTGGAGTATGATGCAGGAGCATCACTTCACCTAGCATGCACCAGCCAGTCAACACGTCACAACACACATTCAAGGAGAAGAGAGGCATCATCCCTCTCAATTTTCAAATTTCAAATTGTAATTAAATGAAAATTAATGTTTGTAAGGCTCAAAAAGCCAAATCCGTGCTTTTGAGCAGGCAAGAATTAGATTCTCCTTTAATGGTTGACAGGCTAAGATCTAGATCCGATTCAGACTAGACAACCATTGAATGTAATTCAATGTAATTTATGAGAGTAGGTGAGATGGAGGGAAGAGCTCAAGGAGACCCCTTTTGTAAAAAGATATTTTGTATCTGTATTCATCAAAACTAGCATGTAGAAAAGGAAGAGAGGAGAGTGTTGAGACTTTGTAGCAGTCTGAGCTTACCCATATTGTAACATGCATTCTTATTAATACAAAGAGAAGTTTTTCTTGCACTTGAGTCTTTGTGTGTTTATGAATGAATATCTCTTTCATGTGTGAATGTTGTAGATGTATGTTAGATTTATTCTGTAGGTGATAAATAGATTTTCCTATCTGTTTGTGAGTTTGTTGGTTTTAGTCTGGTTCTTTGCGGCTTCATGCAAGAGGTTGCATGATAGAATACTGAGGGTTCTGTAAGCCAGTGTACGAGTGCAAGAGTGAACTTCTGAGTCCTGTGGAATTCAGACAAAGACGTGTCAGGAGGGCACACCAAAGTAATCATTAAATCAAGGGGAGAAACTTCAAGGTTGTTGAACACCTTGAAGGTGAAGTCTGTGCAGAGGAAGGCATAGATAAGACAAAATTGTGAGAATTTTGAGAAGCTCTTCCAGGAGGGCATCAAGCGAATGCAAGGAGTGCACTAAGAAGAACTATATTTTGAGTTCTGTGAGAAGGAAAGTGTCAGAGGAGAAGACACTTACATAATTTCTGAGAATTTTTTGGATTTCTTCCAGGTGGGCATCGAGAGAGTGTAAGAGTGTGCACAGAGAGAACTCTTTGTCGAGTTCGATGAAAAGAGTATCTAAGGAAGATAGTCGTAGAGTTGAGCATTTTGTAACTTAGGAAGGAGTGCTTGAGCATGAGGCTATCATGAAGGCACCAAATTTCCCTTTGAAGGAAAATATGAGGGTCGAGTCCCTTAGAGATTGAGCGAGTTGGAGAAGCTCAGGACAGATAGCACAACTACGTGTAAGGACCCTATAAGGAGTTATAGAGGCTAAGAAAACCCTTTGGAGGGTTCATAGTTTGAGAATCTTAGGAGGGGAAATGTTTTTAGAAACACAGGAGAGACCTAAGGTCGTGGACTCGCAAGACAAAGAGAAAAGGTCGAGGCCTTTGAAAAATCAAAAAAATTCCAAGGCAGGGAAGAAAGAACAAAGCTCAGGAGGAAGAGAAAAAACTACCTTTGGATCAGAACTGAGAGTGATATGAACCGTCAGATCAGAAAATATATAAGAGAAGAGTGGAGAAAGAGATCAGGCCATAGGCATCAGATCTGTAGCGCAGAGGCCCATGAGCCATTGGATCGAGCAGAGATGTGAGGAGGTTAACGATGGCACCATCTAGATTTTGAACATTAGGAGAGATAGGGGTTGCTGATCCAACCTGATCAGAACCATTGGTTCTTTTCGGATATCGAAAATCATAAGTTTCATGAGGATTTGTTTATGGAAACCCCGATATGTAAAACACCGATCATTAGGGATTGGGAGTTCGGGAGTTCGGGGAAACATGGGTCGGAGTTGACTCACAAAGAAAGTCCTGAAAGGTAAATCATTGATTGGATTGGGACCGTTGGTTGGTGGACGAATTTGGGTCGTCGATCGAGGTCACCAACCTTCGGGGATCGAAGATTTGGAGAACAATGGAGCATTGTTCATGGATTCACCAAAACAAAGGAATCCCGACGTGTGTCTAGGAACTAGTACCCGATTATGAGAGAAGGGTCATGTGAGAGGAAGGTAAGGGAAGGATGCAATAACCTTATCCATGTTTTAGGTTTCAGGGATTGGAGGAACAAGGGTTCCTTGCAACCAGAATACTGAAAGCTGATTTTTGGTAGCACTTTTTGGGGTTAAGAGCATGGTCATAAGGGTGGGAATGTGGAGGTGGGGCCCAGCCTGAGGGCTAGCACTCACACTGTGTGTAATTTTGAAATAGAGACCAGAGCGCATGTCGAAAGTGTGGCAGGTTTTTATAGGACTTGCACAAAGGGAGTTAAGGAGGACCAATTGATCATTGGGGTTCCAACAAGGACCCTCTAAACTGCTTCAGCTTAGTACCAAGAGGAAATTGATCCAGAGTGGACCCTACCGAGGTGTGGAGTAGGGGGTCTACATCATCTTACATCATTGGTTTTCTAACATGGAATGAAATGTGCCATTTTTTAGAATCTTTCGACTACCATGAATATGGATTCACAAGATCTCTGTGTCCTCAACAGTCCTAACAAAAAATCCATGCTTATTGCGTCCCACAACCTCTCTGATACTGGAAATCGTTGGTATAATCTTGTATTTTTTCTTTTCCTCTTCGCATGCTGGAAATTTCTACATATGTTCACAACCTTCTTGACATTTGTCCTCATCCCTGGCCAATAATACAAACTATTTAGTTGCAAAAATGTTTTTCCATGGACGAAGTGTCCAACCAATCCTCCACTATGCTTTTCCTTCAAAAGGTTTTCTCTCATAGAACTCTTCGAGATACACAATTGATTTCCTTTGAATATTATTCCATCCTAAATTAAATATTAAATCCATTGTCTTCTATCTCTTAGAACAGGGTTCTCACATGCTTCATAAGCGTCCCTAAAATCTGAATCATCTCTGTAGATGTCCTTAAGGTTATCAAAACCTAAGGTCTTCACATGAAAACTCTTTCAGATCAAACATTTCCTTCTCAATGCATCAACAACCTTATTATCATTTCCAAAAATGTTCTTTATAACAAAAGTAAATTTCTTCATAAATTCAACCCATTTTGCATGCTTTTGGTTTAGTTTCTCATGTCTGGTTATAAACTGTAAGGCATGGTTGTCACTATACAAAACAAACTCTTTCAGAACCAAGTAGTGCCTCCATTTCTTCAGTGCTTGTATGATTGAATACAATTCTTTATCATACATGGAATAATTTCTCTTGGCATCATTTAGCTTCTCACTAAAGTATACAACTAGTCTATTGTCTTGACTTAATACTTCTCCAATCGCAAATCCACTTGTGTCACATCTCACTTGAAATGTCTTACTATAATCTAGCAGAACCAACACTGGTTGTCTAGTTAGATTCTCCTCTAAAAAATTGAAACTTTTCTCCGCTTCCTCTGTCCAATGAAAATATTTATGTCTCTTCTTGACTGTGTCCATCATTGATGCAAAAATTCCACTAAAATTTCTGATGAACTTCCTGTAAAAACTGGCTAGTCCATGGAAGCTTCTGAATTCAAAGATATTCCTTGGTGACAACCAATCTTTGATTGCTTTTACCTTCTCAGGATCCATCTTCAAATCATTCGAAGAGATCACTAACCCCAAATAAATGAGTTCCTTCTATATGAAATATGATTTCTTCAGATTTATCAACAACTTCTCTTGCTGCAACCTTCTCATCACTAGAGTTAGGTGTCTCAAATATTCTTCCTCAATCTTACTGAAGATCAATATATCATAAATATACACAATTACAATTTTTCAAATGAAATGTTTCAAGACTTCGTTCATTAATCTCATAAAAGTACTTGTTGGCACAAGGGTAGACCCAGGGTTCAGCTCTAACAACACAACAACAAGCCCTAACTATTGGCCCTTTTGGCAATACCTGCGAAGCATATGCAGTCTCACCTGAAGTAGAAATAGGGGGTTGCAAGACACATGTGTCTACAACCAGAGGAAATGTAGAGTGGATTCAAAGCAGCTACACACAACAACCTAGTATTATTTATCTTCCTTAGGCCTACTATGCAATCTATGCCTTAGATATAACAAAATATCACAATAGTAGCATATCAAATGACAAAGAACCCAACATCAATCACACATAACACAAGATATACATGGTTCACCCTCTCTCTAGGGCTACACCTACAGAACTGTGATTTATGGTATATTAGGCTAAATCATATATTTCTATCTGCACTCTTAGCTTGCATCTCTCTCTCTCTTTCTCTTTTCCTCTATCTCCCATCCCTGTGCACCCAGCTTCAGGGTTTATCTTTCCACCCAATTAAATATCTTACAATACCGATTGCTCACACAACACAATACTCCTCTCTCAACAACAATCACTCATCATAACATAATCTCTTCTCTCTAACCCATCCTGGGTCCTCTTGACATTTATTTATACATTACAATAGCTCACTTATAACCTTAGGCCAAAACCTAGGTGTCTGAAACTCTAGATACCAAAACCCTAGGTGTCTAAAACCCTAGTTCAACTTGATCCACATTTTCAGGGATTTGCCAGCCTGTCTTTCCTTCCATTTCGTGTGGTGATCCAAAGCATCCAACAATGGTTTTTCCCTCTTTTTGAGTTTTCCATGATCCATCTTCCCTGTTGATCTATCCATCCTCGATCTCCTCATCCAATGACTTTATTTCTCTTACTTTGCACCATTGTTTCTTCTCTTTTTCTTACTTCAACCTAGTATCAGTCATTGTGTCTTTTGCACAGTTCACATTTTTCCTTTTCTTCCTTGATCTTCGTTTTCTTCCATAACCAAGGGCCAACAGGCCCCCAAAACTCACCTGTGACTCATCCCGAGGTACTTCAGGTATGAAATTTCTATTTCACTTCGATTTCAGATTGCGCAGAGCAGCCTGTTCTTTTTTCTTTGTCCCTCCCTTCTGTTTGAAGATTGTCTTTTCTGTTTTTGGTACCCAGTTTCAACTGCACTTGGTACCTATACTCATTTCCTTATTATTTTACTAAGAGTCGCGAGGCAGCTGGTTGTCATAATACAATTTCAACCGGATTCCATTCACCAAACCTTCCTTCCATTCTCCATTCAAAGTCTTCAACTACACATCTCCTCCTTCTGTAACATAGGCAACCTCATATGGCCCAAGCCAATGCATCCTGAACTTCCCTAAATGATTCATGAACTTACTGTCATATACCAATACCATATCTCCTTGCTTGAAGGATTTCTTCTTGATGTGCCTGTCATGGTAGGTATTTTCTCTTTCCTTCTGAACCTGCTGGTGAAATCCTGCAATAAATTTGTATTCTTCCAGTTCGACTAGCTCCGTAAGCCTCACTTTCACAACGCCAGTGTCATCCATATTTGTAAAGGCTGCAATTATCAGACTGGGAACCAAATATTCCATGGGTACAACTACTTCTAGACCATAGACCAACTTAAAAGGGGTCTGCATGCTCAACTTGTTATAAGTGGTTCTATAGGCCCATAAGACTATTGGTACTCTCAAATCCCATTCATCCCTGTTCACACTTCATATATTCATCAACATTATCTCCCATTCGCTTGTGGATGGTAGCGTGTGCTCTTCTGATGGTGAACTTCAAATTCTTGAGTCACGACTTCAATAGTATTGTTAATAAAATGTGTGACTTGATCACTCATAAGTATCTTTTGGCATCCAAACCTGGTTATGATATCATCAAATATGAAGCGTGCAACTGTAGTTTCACTACAATCCTTAACTTCTCTTGCTTCGACCCATCTGGTCAAGTACTCTGTTGCAGTGATTATGTATCTGGCTCCTGTGCATTTTCTTGGTGGGTTGATAGGTCCCACAAAGTCAATGGCACATTTATCAAATGATTGTAAGGTTAGATGAGGTGCTAAAGTCATCTCATCCCTTCTAGACAGTTTCCCAACTCTCTGACATACATCACAGGCTCTGTAACAGTCCTTAGCATCTATGTGTAAGGTAGGCCACCAGAGGCTAGGTCTAAGAACCTTCCGCGTTGTTGATTTTCCTATGTAGTGTCCTCCTACGATGCCTTCATGAGATTCTGCGAGGATCAATGGTCTCTCTTCTTCCATAACACACCTCCTCAATATCTCGTCAGGTCTCATCTTGAATAGTTGTCCAGCTATAAGTGAAAAATATGTAGCATGCAATACCAACTGTTTCTTCTAGGTGATTGTATATTCACTCAGTGACATTCTTGTTGACATGAACTGAACTATCTCTGTGAAGTGATCATCAATCTTTCTAATGGTCAGCAACTATGCATCTGGTAGTTTATCCTCCAAACTAGTAGTCTCTTCTCCATGTTCTAACCTTGACAAGTGGTCATGACCTTTGTTCATTCTCCTTGTCTTAACCACGATCTCAAAATCATATTCTTGAAATAGAAGAAGCCATCTGCGTATTATTCCCCACAACACTGGATTTTTGACTATGTATTTAAGCACAGAGTGATCAGTAAACATTTTAAAGTGTCATCCCAAAAAGTAGTGGAAAAACTTCTGCAGTGCATATACCATGGCTAATCCTTCTCTCTCAGTGGTGGTGTAATTAATTTGATCTGTTGATAGCTTCCTGCTAGAAAATGATAATGGTTGGTCAATGTATCCATCTCCCAGTTGTGCTAACATATCTCCTAGTGCAATAGAAGATGCATCGACATGCACATGGATTCCTTGATCCAATCTGGGAAAACCAGAATGGGCGCAGTAACCATTTTCTATTTCAATGTGTCTAAGATCTGTTGGCATTCTTCTATCCAATGAAACTGAGATTATTTTTTCAAAAGATTCTCCATGGGTGTTGTGATCTGTTCATAGCCTTTAATGAACTTTTTGTGGTATCAAGTATGTCCCAACGTAGTGCACAACTATTTGAATGAAGTAGGAGGGGGAAGATCATCTATAATAGAAATCTTAGATGGGTATACCAGCAGTCCCTGCTTACACACAATATGACCTAAAAACACTCCAAAGGGTGAAAAGAATATGCACTTCTTCAGGTTCAAGAAAGTCTTACATTTCCTTCACTTATCCAACATTAGTCTTAAACATTCAATATGATTTTGCAAAATGCTGAAAATAGTCCAATCGTAAAAATATGCTTCCAAACATTTGTGTAAAAACTCTTTGAACACTTCGACCAACTCCCTAGAAATGATGGTTGGTGCATTCTTCAATCCAAATGGCATCATGGTATACTGGTAGGATCCCCATTCTATGGAAAAGGTGGTCTTATGGAAATCTTCCTTGGCAATCTAGATCTGATGGTATTTTGAAAATCCATCTGTGAAGGAGTAAACCTCCTTTCCTCCCACATTGTCTAACACTTCATCAGTGAATGGTGTAGGGAATGGGTCATGTAAATAGGCATCATTCAGCTTCCTAATATCTACACAGATCCTAATCTCTCTTGTATTCTTATCTTGGAACACCATAGGGTTAATCCACTCCGAATCTTCAACAGGTTCTATGATTCCTACTTCTAACATTCTATTGAGCTCAATCTTAACTTTCTCCTTGTATTTAGGATTCAATATGTAGGGTCTCTATTTGACTGGCCTTGCATCTGGTTTCAAAGTGATTTTCATCTCTCCCATGGGCCCTTTAATGACCTTCATATCAGTGAAATTGGTTGGAAACAAGTCCTGGTATTCATGCAGTAAGTTTGTAATCTTGTCAATGGTGGCAGCATCCCAATAATCTCCCACATTAGCAATATGCGGTGTTTGTTCAGTTCCAATGTTAATTTTTTTAATTTTAATTGGCTGTCCAAAAAAAGGTAGTTCAACTCCTGGTCCTTATACATCTCTTTTTCCTTATGTTTCTATGATGTTCACATTCCTAGGATCATCATCTTCATCAACATTGATATTGTAATAGCCTTGCAACTTCTAGAGAGGCACAGTCCATTCATCCCATTCTTTCTCTGAAGGAAGGCTAGGTGCCTCCTCAAACACTTTCTTTCTTACAACCTATAATTATTTATCTACTCTAGGGTATTGGATTTCAAACAAAAAGGTAGTTACAAAGTCTTGAGTCATACCGTACCAATCTGCAGTGGTTAGGCACAGTTATGCTTGTAGATACTAATTGATAGGTGTTGTGTCCAAAGTGTAATAAATTTATTCACCCACTTCTCTTCTATAATTTTTCTCTAGGCTTCCTCGCAACTTCGAAAATGGTCCTTTGGACAACTTCGATCTATGTACCTAACTTCATAGCCTTCTACTTTCTCTGAAAATTGTGATGTCATCAAAGTGCGACATTGTACCCAGTTTGTAATTTTATTTTTGTGTGTCCCCCACCATCTTGTTGGGGTTTCTTTTAGGGCCTCATCCATTTCCAACAATATTTTTTGTATTGGTACAATTTATTCAAATTCCAACAAGAAATATTCTAAATGATTTAGATCATCAAAGGTGGGAAATTTGCTTATTGTTGTGTCGATCCAACAAACTTCTTTGGTTAATATAGCACATATTCTTGTAGATACTTCATACATTTTATTCCACCAATTCTCTAGTTCTTCTTCCAAGTCTGATGAACATGTGTTGTCACTTCACCAGCTTAGGTTCCCATTTATTGTAGGATTAATGTAATCATGTTGTCTTGTTGTCAATTTATATATATTCCTGAGCTCGTATGCACAGTCTTCTTCTCTAATGGGTTCTATGTATCTTCGACCTTCATCAGGATACAAAGATGTAATGAACCTAAGTCCATCACCTTCAAATTTCATTCTTCTTTTCTTTAATTCAACAACAGTATAATTGTTGAAATCCCAGTGAATTCCTAACAGTGAAGGATAATGACAACTATCATCAACTATCTCAATTACTTCAAAATATGCAAATGTCCTCACCCCGTCGATGTCCAAAGGAACATGCTCCAGTATCCCAAAGGGACTCACTGCTTGTTGATTATCCATCTTAAGCCTGATAGGGGAATAGATCAACTTAGTTTTTCCCATTAGTTCCCAGGTCTACTTCGTCATGACATTGACTTTTGACCCTAAGTCGAGCACTACATAGTCTATATTATACTCTCCAATTTGAACATTCAGGTGTAGTTCCTTATTTGTTCTTATATTTTTGGATAGGTGATGTACTTATTTATTCAGTAAAGGATATACCCTTCCTATCTCATACTATATGACCAAATTTTGTAGTTCTTGTATGGATTTTTCATCTTTAATCAACTCAATAAACATATACAAGAAACTGACAAGTTTACTCACCTCTTTTCCATCTCCAGGTGAAATAGACTAATCAAATGTCAGTGGCATTCCACATTCTCTTACTTCTGGTCAAACCGTTGATGAAGAAGCCTGATCTCTTCCGAATTCTTTTCTTGCTTCCTCAAATGTTTGATTCTCTTTCCTTGGATCAAACTCTTGTGTATTCTCTGTAGATTTTTTGATTCTTGATCCTTCAATGTTCTTCTCTGGAGTCACTTTGTCTTCTCCTATAACAGCACCTCCTCTAGTGATAAAAATTAATCTGGGATATTCTTCATGAGATTTTTCTTTGATTAGTTGTATTTTTTGGTTTCCTCCTCATCTCTCTTGAAGTTTATCCAACAATGCTAGACATTCCTTAATAACATGCTCAAATGAGTTGCAATACATGCAAGTGGTACAAGGGTTCTGACAATCCCTTTCCAAGTGTCATGGCTGTGTGCAGCTATAACAAATGTTTTTTCCTCAACCTCGACCCATACCTCCTCCTCTTCCTCTGAATCCACCATGAGGGTTGAAGCTTCCTCTTCCTAGGGAGTTATACTACGCAGTGTTTCCTTCCTACTGTACTTTGCATTGAATTTTGTATATATCCATTGACCTTTCATGCAGGAGTTCGTAAGCCCTACAATCCCTATCATCATACCCCACCGACTTACAGAACATGCAATACAGATTTGTGGGTATTTGGACATATTTTTTCAAATAGTAGCATTCACCAGGGTGATGTTGATTTCTACATACCTTGCACCAGTGTAGGATGACTTGCTTCAAAGGGATTGGAGCTCTAGAGGCCAAGTACTCGTGAAGTATAGGACAATTCTCCTTATCATGGCCTTCTAATTTTCATTTGATACACCAAATGTCTTCTCTTTTATCTTTTCCCTTGTCCTTCTTGATATCTTCGACCTGTAGTGATAAGCTAGTTAGATGACTCAAGATTTGACTCATACCTGAGTTGTATTCTCCCATTGGGGATGATTCTAATTTCATGGTGATGTCCAATGCCTCAAACTGTGAAGTAATCTTTTGTTGCATCAGAGGGAATATGATGTGTGGTAAGAGGGAAGCAATGAACCATTCCTTGTTCTACTCATCTGGGATCTGAAAAGTCAAACGACCTGTTAAGGTCTTAAACCTATGATCAAATTCCCATACAGGTTCAACTACTCATTGCTTGATTTCTTTTAGTTCTGTAATTCATTGCGAATCCGAATTGGGTTTCCTGAATTCTGCAACCAACACATTCTTTATCTCATTCAATGGTTTAGGTTGTGTAATTCCTTGGACAAGTTTCATGTACCCTCTTAATGCACGGTCTCTTAGGGTAGTACTAAACTGATCTCTCTTAACTTCTTCATCAATGAAATTCTTAATACTCCATACAGCTTCACATAAAAACCAGTGTTGATCAAGATCTTCAAATCCATCTCCTCTAAATATAGGTATCCTCATTTCATCTTCCATAGATCTTCCTAGGTTTCTCGACTGAATAGGTATTCAACTACTTGTACTAGTTCTATTAGTGATCTCATTACTTAGGTTACTCTGGTTAATTAATGTTGTTGAAACAATAGGAGGATTAATAGTACTTAATTCAACAATCAATGAAGTTCCTGAAGTTTATGGCTCTTCTCGGTGAGGTTCCTCTATCCTAGTGGACTTTGAATTCTCTTATTCTATCAGATATACCTCTTCTCCACTGTAGAACCCTTCATCTTCGTAGTTTTGCTTAAACAGGTTTGCAAGATGAACTTCTTTGAACACTCTCCCACTGCGCATATGTCCAGCCTCTGTGTCGCTATCACTGTTTGAATTCTTGAACATTAGCTCTTTCAATATGACCGATTACTATATATTCAATATGTTCTTCTCATGCAATAACATCTTGATATTCAACTTCAGAAAATGTAAAAATTTTCCTCTAGGTCCCTTAAAGAAATATCTTTCTTCTTGTCTATACGATTCCACTCCGTCAACAACAAAATCAGTGATATACCCTCTGATGGTACTATCAAACCAGTGATATACTTCTCTTGACATGGCATTGTCGAATATCTTGACCTTCTTTATTAGTGTCAATGTCCAAACCATAGGTGGTTTGAGCCTCACTTTGAACTGCGTATATGCTAATCTGACTAGCCACTTGTATATACAACAACCTAGTATTCTTTATCTTCCTTAGGCCTACTGTGCAAGATATATCTTAGATCTAACACAATATCACAATAGGAGCATATCAAATGACAAAGAACCCAACATCAATCACACATAGCACAAGATATACGTGGTTCACCCTCTCTCTAGGGATACATCCACGGAACTGTGTTTTATGATATATTAGGTGAAAGCATACAATTCTATCTGGGCTCTTAGCTTTCATATCTCTCTCTCTTTATTTTCTCCTCTATCTCCCCTCCCTACGCACCCAGATTTAGGGTTGATCTTCACACCCAGCTGAAGAAATTACAATATCGACTGCTCACACAACAAAATACTCCTCTCTCAACAACAATCATTCATCATAACATAATATCTTCTCTCAAACCCATCCCAGGTCCTCTTGACCTTTATTTATACATTACAATAGCTCACCGACAACCTTAGGCTAAAACCTAGGTGTCTGAAACCCTAGATATCAAAACCCTAGGTGTCTAAAACCCTAGGTCAACTTGACCTGCATTTTCAGGGCTTCACCAGCCTGTCTTTCCTTCCTTCTTGTGCGATGCTCCAAAGCATCCAATGGTGTATTTTTCCTCTTACTGAGTTGTCTACAATCCATCTTCCTTGTTGATCTCTCCATCCTGGATATCCTTGTCCAATGACTTGCTTTCTCTTACTTCGCACCATCTTTTCTTCTCTTCTGCTTATTTCGACCCAGTATCAGTCACTGTGTCTTCCACACAGTTCACATTTTTCCTTTTCTTCCTTGATATTCACTTGCTTCCATAACTAAGGGCCAATATTCCTTGGTGCATTCATCAAAACAAATGGCATGTCAATCCATTCATACATCCCTTCATTCGTCTTCAATGTTTTCTTACATTTATCACCTTCCCTCATCCTAATCTGATGATATCCGTTTTTCAAATCAATTTTTGAAAAAAACTTTTCTCCACTTAAGAAATCCATAAAGTTGTCTATCGTGGGTAAAGGAGATCTATACCTAATGGTTATTTTGTTGATATCCCTAGAGTCTATACACATTCTCCATCCACCATCCTTCTTCAAGCTTAACACTATTGGCACAACACATGGACTCAAGCTTTCTCTAATCAATCCTTTGTCCATCGGATCCTGGACTTGCTTTGTAACTTCTTCATTCTTCTGCAGCATCAATCTATACACTACTTTGTATGGTAAATTCTCTCCTGGTATAAGGTCAATGTGATGGCTTATACTTCTGATGGGAGGAAATGAACAAGGTAAATCACCCACCACTATATCAGCGAAATTCTCCAGCATTTCTTGAATCTCCTTAGGTAGATCATCTATTGAGGTACTAGTTAATATGAATCTAGGTTTTCTCATCACAACAAACTGCATGTCTTGATCTTTCTTGACTTCATCCAGAATTTCCTTCCCACTCATGAGAAGTATAGTATTGCTTGCTTCTTCTTTCACCTTTTCTTGTCTTCAATTGGAAGCAACATATGCGTCCTACCATTCTTCTCCAAGGTGTATGTGTTCTTTCTTTCGTAATGAACAAAATTCGTATCATATTTCCAGGGTCTACCCAACAAAAGATGATAGACATACATGGGAATAACATCACATAAAATCTCATCTCTATATCCCCCTATCTTGAATTCAACTAAACATTGTTTAGTGATAGTTACCTAATGTCCTTTTTGCAACCACAAAAGCTTGTATGGGTTCGGATGTGAAATTATTTCCAATTCCATCTTTTACACCATTTCTGTGGATACTAGATTATCCATGCTTCTACTATCAAATATTACCTTGCATACCCTATCCTTGGTCTTGCAAGCAATTCTGAACAATCTATTCCTCTCGACTGGATTCTCTATCTCCTTCTCTAGCTTTAAGAGAATTTTCCTCATCATTAAGGATCTTCCACCTTCTGCATCATCTGCCTCAACATTTTTCCTTTGCGCTTTTGAAATGTGAGATTCACCTCCTCTATATCTTTTTCTATCGGGAAATTCAAAACACTTTTGTCTTATCTTTCCATAGACAAAACACTTTATTTCACCTCCTCTTCCTCTTCCTCTTCCTCTAGCTCGAGGAAAAGTGTTCCTATCGGCATACTGTCCTCCTTGTGAACTTTCTCCCCTTTCTGGGTGGTTATGAGGTTTTTTTTCTTTATCCTTGGGCTTCTGTAATCTGTCTTGGGCAACTTCTTTGCCTCTTCTTTGACTTCTACCTCTTCCCCTTTGACCTTTCTTTCGGGCCAATTTTACTTTTTCCTTTGAAGCAATTTGGTAAGCATATTCTACATTCCTGATTTTCACCATGCTCATCTCATCTTCAATTTCATATCTCAATCCATTCATGTATCTAATGAATTTTTCATCATCACTCTCACGATGACTAGCTCTAATGTTGAGTTTGTAAAATTCTTCAGTGTATTCCTTCACTGTCATCCCTTTCTGTATCAAATTTTGCATCCTTCGAAATATATTAATTTGGTAATCTCTGAGTATAAACTTGGATTTCATCTTTGCAACCATCCTTTCCCATATTTTTTTGTTTTTTCATTTGCAATGTTTGTCAGCCTGTAGTTCATCCCACCACAGTGTTGCATGCCCTTTCAGTCTAGTGACAATGTTCTTTACTTTCGTATCTTCTTGGATATCCTCATAATAGAAGTATTTATCTAGATATCTAAACCAATCTAGCAGCTTCTCAACGTCAAATTTGCCTTCATACATAGGGATGTCCATTTTTTCTCTGGCCCCTATTCTTGCAACAACTTTGAATAGACAATCCTTTGTAGCATCTTCGTCTACAACTTCTTCTTCGGCTCCAGCTTCATTTTCACTTTCAGCCTCACCGATATCTCCAGTATCATCTATTCATATCTGTGTTGTCTCCATATCATCCAATCAAGTATGAAGTTCTCTCATTTCCCTTTCCATGACTATATCAAGAATGGGTCTATATTGATGTCTTCTTGGTGAAATTGCTTCAACCTGTCCACGCAGAATTCAAATCACAATTTTTCCTTGTCTTCCTTCTACAGAAAAAAAATGTTGTATGCTAAGCTCTGATACCACCTGACGTAGCACCCCTACCTCGACAGGTTCTGCTTGACCTCCTAGTATTTGGATATTTCTATTTCCTTGACCTGAAATAGATCCTTAGTTCTCACTAGAACCTTTAACACAAATAAAACCACATGTCCTTCTTAGAAGTTACGCCTGCATGAACCTCCACCCACGTGACCACTCAGCATGACCACTGACTTAACCCGAAAAGGTGTTTTAGATTTAACGACTTTTTGATTTCTATTATGAGTCCCTCTGAATCCTTCGATTCCCAAAACCCTGAAATGGGCTAACAGGTCCTCAATTCCTCCCTTATGCTTCGACCATATAACCTCCAGTCAAGTCCTGCAATCCACTTCAGAGCATGTCGGGATTTCACAACTTCTGAGTTCATGATGCAACTCTTGTAATTTCTCCCAAAGTCCATACTCATGACTTATTTTCCATAGATCAACGATCCTTAACCTTCCACAATATGATGGTCTATATTGCATCTGGATTTTGTGTATCGGGGATTCCCTAAAATGACTTCCTCCACACTTCCGACTTTCGATATGTCGAAAATTAAATATCCAATCAACGAGCCTCATTTATTCATATCTAAGGGTTGTTAATCCTCCTAATCTTATGAGTGTTGAAAGATACTCAGCCTTAACCTTCCCGTTGATCCACTGGATCCAACGGTGCATGAAAAATAGGTGTTTTTTCCCCTGAGAAACTCAACCGTCCGTTCAGGTTCTCAAAGACTCCTGGCCAAATACCTTGGCATTCTTATTCCTGAGATTGGTTTATGCGAGGTAACGTCAACCCTCGTCATTCCTTTTAACTTCAAAATACTCTATCCCTCTGAAGCTTGATGCTGGATACAAACTCAAGGATTCTAAGGAATCCTGCACACACTCCTTGCGGCCTTCATGATAATCTCTAATTATCTGAAATATCCAACTCTACGCACTCCTTGCAACAACATTTCTTCAACCACTCATCT
>JZKD02S0547357.1:0-16474 GCA_000966675.3 Picea glauca | reverse complement strand
TCAAAAAATTTCAAGTGGGCGGTGAGCAACTTTCAAGTTGTCAGGTGGGAAATGAGATGGGATCACTGGAGGATCTCATAGACTTCTAGGTGGGAAGAGAAGAAATCCCATATTTCCAGGTGGGAAAGGGAGAGAATATGAGGCCATGTGAGAGTCTCATGAACTCAGGGTTGGGTTGGAATCAACAAGGAGAGCTGACAAAGAAGGATCAGAGGATTCTTCTGATCATTGGAGGAATAGAGGTATTCATGCCATATAGCCCAGTTGAGGCCAAAGCCTGTGTTGCAGTTGCAACAACAACAGAATAAGGAAAACCAACTGTGAATGTCAAATATAAATAAGAAATGGAGCAGATATTAATGTTTTCTCCAGTAGAAGAAGAGAATTCAACAAAATTTCTCAAATTTTTTAGCTAGGAAGCTGAATAGGAGGTAACTGCAGTACTGAAGGCTACAGAAGAAGAAGCAAAAGAGGAAGAAATAGACAACATAGATTTTGTTTATCTGTATGAAGAATTTGAAGCTCTAGAGAAAAGGGTGACATTGTAGAGCATGCACATCCAACAGATCAGGTTGGAGATAGAGGGAGAATACCAACCCAAGGAGCAGCTGGAGGAAGCTAGAGATGCACCAGCAGGAGAACTGGCAGAAGCAAAGCTATCAGAAAGAGAAGTTGAGCAGTAACGTAGTGATGATACTGTAGAGCTAAAGTATACAGCAGGAGGGAAATATAAGGCCGTAAGAGATGTAGAAAACAACAGAGGGATCAAGTTGATCTACCCATTGACAAGGAGGAAGTGTCACAACAGAGAAGACTTCCATAGAGCCAGTCATTGGAGAAGCTAGATAGGAAGATAGAAGAAATAAGGAGGTTGATGTTGAGGTCAGTGTAAGAATCTATCAACAGGAAGAAGTTGAACAGAAGAAAGCTTGCAAGAGCAGCAGGAAAGAAGCAACAACTGCAGCAAGGTAGTGGAGCAGATGGACAACTCCAAAGAACAGTTTGGGATTTAGGTGGATTTCAACAGAGCTGGGAATCTCATGAGCAGGAGCTCATGAATTTTTTGTAGTAGTGGAGTATGATGCAGGAGCATCACTTCACCTAGCATGCACCAGCCAGTCAACACGTCACAACACACATTCAAGGAGAAGAGAGGCATCATCCCTCTCAATTTTCAAATTTCAAATTGTAATTAAATGAAAATTAATGTTTGTAAGGCTCAAAAAGCCAAATCCGTGCTTTTGAGCAGGCAAGAATTAGATTCTCCTTTAATGGTTGACAGGCTAAGATCTAGATCCGATTCAGACTAGACAACCATTGAATGTAATTCAATGTAATTTATGAGAGTAGGTGAGATGGAGGGAAGAGCTCAAGGAGACCCCTTTTGTAAAAAGATATTTTGTATCTGTATTCATCAAAACTAGCATGTAGAAAAGGAAGAGAGGAGAGTGTTGAGACTTTGTAGCAGTCTGAGCTTACCCATATTGTAACATGCATTCTTATTAATACAAAGAGAAGTTTTTCTTGCACTTGAGTCTTTGTGTGTTTATGAATGAATATCTCTTTCATGTGTGAATGTTGTAGATGTATGTTAGATTTATTCTGTAGGTGATAAATAGATTTTCCTATCTGTTTGTGAGTTTGTTGGTTTTAGTCTGGTTCTTTGCGGCTTCATGCAAGAGGTTGCATGATAGAATACTGAGGGTTCTGTAAGCCAGTGTACGAGTGCAAGAGTGAACTTCTGAGTCCTGTGGAATTCAGACAAAGACGTGTCAGGAGGGCACACCAAAGTAATCATTAAATCAAGGGGAGAAACTTCAAGGTTGTTGAACACCTTGAAGGTGAAGTCTGTGCAGAGGAAGGCATAGATAAGACAAAATTGTGAGAATTTTGAGAAGCTCTTCCAGGAGGGCATCAAGCGAATGCAAGGAGTGCACTAAGAAGAACTATATTTTGAGTTCTGTGAGAAGGAAAGTGTCAGAGGAGAAGACACTTACATAATTTCTGAGAATTTTTTGGATTTCTTCCAGGTGGGCATCGAGAGAGTGTAAGAGTGTGCACAGAGAGAACTCTTTGTCGAGTTCGATGAAAAGAGTATCTAAGGAAGATAGTCGTAGAGTTGAGCATTTTGTAACTTAGGAAGGAGTGCTTGAGCATGAGGCTATCATGAAGGCACCAAATTTCCCTTTGAAGGAAAATATGAGGGTCGAGTCCCTTAGAGATTGAGCGAGTTGGAGAAGCTCAGGACAGATAGCACAACTACGTGTAAGGACCCTATAAGGAGTTATAGAGGCTAAGAAAACCCTTTGGAGGGTTCATAGTTTGAGAATCTTAGGAGGGGAAATGTTTTTAGAAACACAGGAGAGACCTAAGGTCGTGGACTCGCAAGACAAAGAGAAAAGGTCGAGGCCTTTGAAAAATCAAAAAAATTCCAAGGCAGGGAAGAAAGAACAAAGCTCAGGAGGAAGAGAAAAAACTACCTTTGGATCAGAACTGAGAGTGATATGAACCGTCAGATCAGAAAATATATAAGAGAAGAGTGGAGAAAGAGATCAGGCCATAGGCATCAGATCTGTAGCGCAGAGGCCCATGAGCCATTGGATCGAGCAGAGATGTGAGGAGGTTAACGATGGCACCATCTAGATTTTGAACATTAGGAGAGATAGGGGTTGCTGATCCAACCTGATCAGAACCATTGGTTCTTTTCGGATATCGAAAATCATAAGTTTCATGAGGATTTGTTTATGGAAACCCCGATATGTAAAACACCGATCATTAGGGATTGGGAGTTCGGGAGTTCGGGGAAACATGGGTCGGAGTTGACTCACAAAGAAAGTCCTGAAAGGTAAATCATTGATTGGATTGGGACCGTTGGTTGGTGGACGAATTTGGGTCGTCGATCGAGGTCACCAACCTTCGGGGATCGAAGATTTGGAGAACAATGGAGCATTGTTCATGGATTCACCAAAACAAAGGAATCCCGACGTGTGTCTAGGAACTAGTACCCGATTATGAGAGAAGGGTCATGTGAGAGGAAGGTAAGGGAAGGATGCAATAACCTTATCCATGTTTTAGGTTTCAGGGATTGGAGGAACAAGGGTTCCTTGCAACCAGAATACTGAAAGCTGATTTTTGGTAGCACTTTTTGGGGTTAAGAGCATGGTCATAAGGGTGGGCATGTGGAGGTGGGGCCCAGCCTGAGGGCTAGCACTCACACTGTGTGTAATTTTGAAATAGAGACCAGAGCGCATGTCAAAAGTGTGGCAGGTTTTTATAGGACTTGCACAAAGGGAGTTAAGGAGGACCTATTGATCATTGGGGTTCCAACAAGGACCCACTAAACTGCTTCAGCTTAGTACCAAGAGGAAATTGATCCAGAGTGGACCCTACCGAGGTGTGGAGTAGGGGGTCTGCATCATCTTACATCATTGGTTTTCTAACATGGAATGAAATGTGCCATTTTTTAGAATCTTTCGACTACCATGAATATGGAGTCACAAGATCTCTGTGTCCTCAATAGTCCTAACAAAAAATCCATGCTTATTGCGTCCCACAACCTCTCTGATACTAGAAATGGTTGGTATAATCTTGTATTTTTTCTTTTCCTCTTCGCATGCTGGAAATTTCTACATATGTTCACAACCTTCTTGACATTTGTCCTCATCCCTGGCCAATAATACAAACTATTTAGTTGCAAAAATGTTTTTCCATGGACGAAGTGTCCAACCAATCCTCCACTATGCTTTTCCTTCAAAAGGTTTTCTCTCATAGAACTCTTCGAGATACACAATTGATTTCCTTTGAATATTATTCCATCCTAAATTAAATATTAAATCCATTGTCTTCTATCTCTTAGAACAGGGTTCTCACATGCTTCATAAGCGTCCCTAAAATCTGAATCATCTCTGTAGATGTCCTTAAGGTTATCAAAACCTAAGGTCTTCACATGAAAACTCTTTCAGATCAAACATTTCCTTCTCAATGCATCAACAACCTTATTATCATTTCCAAAAATGTTCTTTATAACAAAAGTAAATTTCTTCATAAATTCAACCCATTTTGCATGCTTTTGGTTTAGTTTCTCATGTCTGGTTATAAACTGTAAGGCATGGTTGTCACTATACAAAACAAACTCTTTCAGAACCAAGTAGTGCCTCCATTTCTTCAGTGCTTGTATGATTGAATACAATTCTTTATCATACATGGAATAATTTCTCTTGGCATCATTTAGCTTCTCACTAAAGTATACAACTAGTCTATTGTCTTGACTTAATACTTCTCCAATCGCAAATCCACTTGTGTCACATCTCACTTGAAATGTCTTACTATAATCTAGCAGAACCAACACTGGTTGTCTAGTTAGATTCTCCTCTAAAAAATTGAAACTTTTCTCCGCTTCCTCTGTCCAATGAAAATATTTATGTCTCTTCTTGACTGTGTCCATCATTGATGCAAAAATTCCACTAAAATTTCTGATGAACTTCCTGTAAAAACTGGCTAGTCCATGGAAGCTTCTGAATTCAAAGATATTCCTTGGTGACAACCAATCTTTGATTGCTTTTACCTTCTCAGGATCCATCTTCAAATCATTCGAAGAGATCACTAACCCCAAATAAATGAGTTCCTTCTATATGAAATATGATTTCTTCAGATTTATCAACAACTTCTCTTGCTGCAACCTTCTCATCACTAGAGTTAGGTGTCTCAAATATTCTTCCTCAATCTTACTGAAGATCAATATATCATAAATATACACAATTACAATTTTTCAAATGAAATGTTTCAAGACTTCGTTCATTAATCTCATAAAAGTACTTGTTGGCACAAGGGTAGACCCAGGGTTCAGCTCTAACAACACAACAACAAGCCCTAACTATTGGCCCTTTTGGCAATACCTGCGAAGCATATGCAGTCTCACCTGAAGTAGAAATAGGGGGTTGCAAGACACATGTGTCTACAACCAGAGGAAATGTAGAGTGGATTCAAAGCAGCTACACACAACAACCTAGTATTATTTATCTTCCTTAGGCCTACTATGCAATCTATGCCTTAGATATAACAAAATATCACAATAGTAGCATATCAAATGACAAAGAACCCAACATCAATCACACATAACACAAGATATACATGGTTCACCCTCTCTCTAGGGCTACACCTACAGAACTGTGATTTATGGTATATTAGGCTAAATCATATATTTCTATCTGCACTCTTAGCTTGCATCTCTCTCTCTCTTTCTCTTTTCCTCTATCTCCCATCCCTGTGCACCCAGCTTCAGGGTTTATCTTTCCACCCAATTAAATATCTTACAATACCGATTGCTCACACAACACAATACTCCTCTCTCAACAACAATCACTCATCATAACATAATCTCTTCTCTCTAACCCATCCTGGGTCCTCTTGACATTTATTTATACATTACAATAGCTCACTTATAACCTTAGGCCAAAACCTAGGTGTCTGAAACTCTAGATACCAAAACCCTAGGTGTCTAAAACCCTAGTTCAACTTGATCCACATTTTCAGGGATTTGCCAGCCTGTCTTTCCTTCCATTTCGTGTGGTGATCCAAAGCATCCAACAATGGTTTTTCCCTCTTTTTGAGTTTTCCATGATCCATCTTCCCTGTTGATCTATCCATCCTCGATCTCCTCATCCAATGACTTTATTTCTCTTACTTTGCACCATTGTTTCTTCTCTTTTTCTTACTTCAACCTAGTATCAGTCATTGTGTCTTTTGCACAGTTCACATTTTTCCTTTTCTTCCTTGATCTTCGTTTTCTTCCATAACCAAGGGCCAACAGGCCCCCAAAACTCACCTGTGACTCATCCCGAGGTACTTCAGGTATGAAATTTCTATTTCACTTCGATTTCAGATTGCGCAGAGCAGCCTGTTCTTTTTTCTTTGTCCCTCCCTTCTGTTTGAAGATTGTCTTTTCTGTTTTTGGTACCCAGTTTCAACTGCACTTGGTACCTATACTCATTTCCTTATTATTTTACTAAGAGTCGCGAGGCAGCTGGTTGTCATAATACAATTTCAACCGGATTCCATTCACCAAACCTTCCTTCCATTCTCCATTCAAAGTCTTCAACTACACATCTCCTCCTTCTGTAACATAGGCAACCTCATATGGCCCAAGCCAATGCATCCTGAACTTCCCTAAATGATTCATGAACTTACTGTCATATACCAATACCATATCTCCTTGCTTGAAGGATTTCTTCTTGATGTGCCTGTCATGGTAGGTATTTTCTCTTTCCTTCTGAACCTGCTGGTGAAATCCTGCAATAAATTTGTATTCTTCCAGTTCGACTAGCTCCGTAAGCCTCACTTTCACAACGCCAGTGTCATCCATATTTGTAAAGGCTGCAATTATCAGACTGGGAACCAAATATTCCATGGGTACAACTACTTCTAGACCATAGACCAACTTAAAAGGGGTCTGCATGCTCAACTTGTTATAAGTGGTTCTATAGGCCCATAAGACTATTGGTACTCTCAAATCCCATTCATCCCTGTTCACACTTCATATATTCATCAACATTATCTCCCATTCGCTTGTGGATGGTAGCGTGTGCTCTTCTGATGGTGAACTTCAAATTCTTGAGTCACGACTTCAATAGTATTGTTAATAAAATGTGTGACTTGATCACTCATAAGTATCTTTTGGCATCCAAACCTGGTTATGATATCATCAAATATGAAGCGTGCAACTGTAGTTTCACTACAATCCTTAACTTCTCTTGCTTCGACCCATCTGGTCAAGTACTCTGTTGCAGTGATTATGTATCTGGCTCCTGTGCATTTTCTTGGTGGGTTGATAGGTCCCACAAAGTCAATGGCACATTTATCAAATGATTGTAAGGTTAGATGAGGTGCTAAAGTCATCTCATCCCTTCTAGACAGTTTCCCAACTCTCTGACATACATCACAGGCTCTGTAACAGTCCTTAGCATCTATGTGTAAGGTAGGCCACCAGAGGCTAGGTCTAAGAACCTTCCGCGTTGTTGATTTTCCTATGTAGTGTCCTCCTACGATGCCTTCATGAGATTCTGCGAGGATCAATGGTCTCTCTTCTTCCATAACACACCTCCTCAATATCTCGTCAGGTCTCATCTTGAATAGTTGTCCAGCTATAAGTGAAAAATATGTAGCATGCAATACCAACTGTTTCTTCTAGGTGATTGTATATTCACTCAGTGACATTCTTGTTGACATGAACTGAACTATCTCTGTGAAGTGATCATCAATCTTTCTAATGGTCAGCAACTATGCATCTGGTAGTTTATCCTCCAAACTAGTAGTCTCTTCTCCATGTTCTAACCTTGACAAGTGGTCATGACCTTTGTTCATTCTCCTTGTCTTAACCACGATCTCAAAATCATATTCTTGAAATAGAAGAAGCCATCTGCGTATTATTCCCCACAACACTGGATTTTTGACTATGTATTTAAGCACAGAGTGATCAGTAAACATTTTAAAGTGTCATCCCAAAAAGTAGTGGAAAAACTTCTGCAGTGCATATACCATGGCTAATCCTTCTCTCTCAGTGGTGGTGTAATTAATTTGATCTGTTGATAGCTTCCTGCTAGAAAATGATAATGGTTGGTCAATGTATCCATCTCCCAGTTGTGCTAACATATCTCCTAGTGCAATAGAAGATGCATCGACATGCACATGGATTCCTTGATCCAATCTGGGAAAACCAGAATGGGCGCAGTAACCATTTTCTATTTCAATGTGTCTAAGATCTGTTGGCATTCTTCTATCCAATGAAACTGAGATTATTTTTTCAAAAGATTCTCCATGGGTGTTGTGATCTGTTCATAGCCTTTAATGAACTTTTTGTGGTATCAAGTATGTCCCAACGTAGTGCACAACTATTTGAATGAAGTAGGAGGGGGAAGATCATCTATAATAGAAATCTTAGATGGGTATACCAGCAGTCCCTGCTTACACACAATATGACCTAAAAACACTCCAAAGGGTGAAAAGAATATGCACTTCTTCAGGTTCAAGAAAGTCTTACATTTCCTTCACTTATCCAACATTAGTCTTAAACATTCAATATGATTTTGCAAAATGCTGAAAATAGTCCAATCGTAAAAATATGCTTCCAAACATTTGTGTAAAAACTCTTTGAACACTTCGACCAACTCCCTAGAAATGATGGTTGGTGCATTCTTCAATCCAAATGGCATCATGGTATACTGGTAGGATCCCCATTCTATGGAAAAGGTGGTCTTATGGAAATCTTCCTTGGCAATCTAGATCTGATGGTATTTTGAAAATCCATCTGTGAAGGAGTAAACCTCCTTTCCTCCCACATTGTCTAACACTTCATCAGTGAATGGTGTAGGGAATGGGTCATGTAAATAGGCATCATTCAGCTTCCTAATATCTACACAGATCCTAATCTCTCTTGTATTCTTATCTTGGAACACCATAGGGTTAATCCACTCCGAATCTTCAACAGGTTCTATGATTCCTACTTCTAACATTCTATTGAGCTCAATCTTAACTTTCTCCTTGTATTTAGGATTCAATATGTAGGGTCTCTATTTGACTGGCCTTGCATCTGGTTTCAAAGTGATTTTCATCTCTCCCATGGGCCCTTTAATGACCTTCATATCAGTGAAATTGGTTGGAAACAAGTCCTGGTATTCATGCAGTAAGTTTGTAATCTTGTCAATGGTGGCAGCATCCCAATAATCTCCCACATTAGCAATATGCGGTGTTTGTTCAGTTCCAATGTTAATTTTTTTAATTTTAATTGGCTGTCCAAAAAAAGGTAGTTCAACTCCTGGTCCTTATACATCTCTTTTTCCTTATGTTTCTATGATGTTCACATTCCTAGGATCATCATCTTCATCAACATTGATATTGTAATAGCCTTGCAACTTCTAGAGAGGCACAGTCCATTCATCCCATTCTTTCTCTGAAGGAAGGCTAGGTGCCTCCTCAAACACTTTCTTTCTTACAACCTATAATTATTTATCTACTCTAGGGTATTGGATTTCAAACAAAAAGGTAGTTACAAAGTCTTGAGTCATACCGTACCAATCTGCAGTGGTTAGGCACAGTTATGCTTGTAGATACTAATTGATAGGTGTTGTGTCCAAAGTGTAATAAATTTATTCACCCACTTCTCTTCTATAATTTTTCTCTAGGCTTCCTCGCAACTTCGAAAATGGTCCTTTGGACAACTTCGATCTATGTACCTAACTTCATAGCCTTCTACTTTCTCTGAAAATTGTGATGTCATCAAAGTGCGACATTGTACCCAGTTTGTAATTTTATTTTTGTGTGTCCCCCACCATCTTGTTGGGGTTTCTTTTAGGGCCTCATCCATTTCCAACAATATTTTTTGTATTGGTACAATTTATTCAAATTCCAACAAGAAATATTCTAAATGATTTAGATCATCAAAGGTGGGAAATTTGCTTATTGTTGTGTCGATCCAACAAACTTCTTTGGTTAATATAGCACATATTCTTGTAGATACTTCATACATTTTATTCCACCAATTCTCTAGTTCTTCTTCCAAGTCTGATGAACATGTGTTGTCACTTCACCAGCTTAGGTTCCCATTTATTGTAGGATTAATGTAATCATGTTGTCTTGTTGTCAATTTATATATATTCCTGAGCTCGTATGCACAGTCTTCTTCTCTAATGGGTTCTATGTATCTTCGACCTTCATCAGGATACAAAGATGTAATGAACCTAAGTCCATCACCTTCAAATTTCATTCTTCTTTTCTTTAATTCAACAACAGTATAATTGTTGAAATCCCAGTGAATTCCTAACAGTGAAGGATAATGACAACTATCATCAACTATCTCAATTACTTCAAAATATGCAAATGTCCTCACCCCGTCGATGTCCAAAGGAACATGCTCCAGTATCCCAAAGGGACTCACTGCTTGTTGATTATCCATCTTAAGCCTGATAGGGGAATAGATCAACTTAGTTTTTCCCATTAGTTCCCAGGTCTACTTCGTCATGACATTGACTTTTGACCCTAAGTCGAGCACTACATAGTCTATATTATACTCTCCAATTTGAACATTCAGGTGTAGTTCCTTATTTGTTCTTATATTTTTGGATAGGTGATGTACTTATTTATTCAGTAAAGGATATACCCTTCCTATCTCATACTATATGACCAAATTTTGTAGTTCTTGTATGGATTTTTCATCTTTAATCAACTCAATAAACATATACAAGAAACTGACAAGTTTACTCACCTCTTTTCCATCTCCAGGTGAAATAGACTAATCAAATGTCAGTGGCATTCCACATTCTCTTACTTCTGGTCAAACCGTTGATGAAGAAGCCTGATCTCTTCCGAATTCTTTTCTTGCTTCCTCAAATGTTTGATTCTCTTTCCTTGGATCAAACTCTTGTGTATTCTCTGTAGATTTTTTGATTCTTGATCCTTCAATGTTCTTCTCTGGAGTCACTTTGTCTTCTCCTATAACAGCACCTCCTCTAGTGATAAAAATTAATCTGGGATATTCTTCATGAGATTTTTCTTTGATTAGTTGTATTTTTTGGTTTCCTCCTCATCTCTCTTGAAGTTTATCCAACAATGCTAGACATTCCTTAATAACATGCTCAAATGAGTTGCAATACATGCAAGTGGTACAAGGGTTCTGACAATCCCTTTCCAAGTGTCATGGCTGTGTGCAGCTATAACAAATGTTTTTTCCTCAACCTCGACCCATACCTCCTCCTCTTCCTCTGAATCCACCATGAGGGTTGAAGCTTCCTCTTCCTAGGGAGTTATACTACGCAGTGTTTCCTTCCTACTGTACTTTGCATTGAATTTTGTATATATCCATTGACCTTTCATGCAGGAGTTCGTAAGCCCTACAATCCCTATCATCATACCCCACCGACTTACAGAACATGCAATACAGATTTGTGGGTATTTGGACATATTTTTTCAAATAGTAGCATTCACCAGGGTGATGTTGATTTCTACATACCTTGCACCAGTGTAGGATGACTTGCTTCAAAGGGATTGGAGCTCTAGAGGCCAAGTACTCGTGAAGTATAGGACAATTCTCCTTATCATGGCCTTCTAATTTTCATTTGATACACCAAATGTCTTCTCTTTTATCTTTTCCCTTGTCCTTCTTGATATCTTCGACCTGTAGTGATAAGCTAGTTAGATGACTCAAGATTTGACTCATACCTGAGTTGTATTCTCCCATTGGGGATGATTCTAATTTCATGGTGATGTCCAATGCCTCAAACTGTGAAGTAATCTTTTGTTGCATCAGAGGGAATATGATGTGTGGTAAGAGGGAAGCAATGAACCATTCCTTGTTCTACTCATCTGGGATCTGAAAAGTCAAACGACCTGTTAAGGTCTTAAACCTATGATCAAATTCCCATACAGGTTCAACTACTCATTGCTTGATTTCTTTTAGTTCTGTAATTCATTGCGAATCCGAATTGGGTTTCCTGAATTCTGCAACCAACACATTCTTTATCTCATTCAATGGTTTAGGTTGTGTAATTCCTTGGACAAGTTTCATGTACCCTCTTAATGCACGGTCTCTTAGGGTAGTACTAAACTGATCTCTCTTAACTTCTTCATCAATGAAATTCTTAATACTCCATACAGCTTCACATAAAAACCAGTGTTGATCAAGATCTTCAAATCCATCTCCTCTAAATATAGGTATCCTCATTTCATCTTCCATAGATCTTCCTAGGTTTCTCGACTGAATAGGTATTCAACTACTTGTACTAGTTCTATTAGTGATCTCATTACTTAGGTTACTCTGGTTAATTAATGTTGTTGAAACAATAGGAGGATTAATAGTACTTAATTCAACAATCAATGAAGTTCCTGAAGTTTATGGCTCTTCTCGGTGAGGTTCCTCTATCCTAGTGGACTTTGAATTCTCTTATTCTATCAGATATACCTCTTCTCCACTGTAGAACCCTTCATCTTCGTAGTTTTGCTTAAACAGGTTTGCAAGATGAACTTCTTTGAACACTCTCCCACTGCGCATATGTCCAGCCTCTGTGTCGCTATCACTGTTTGAATTCTTGAACATTAGCTCTTTCAATATGACCGATTACTATATATTCAATATGTTCTTCTCATGCAATAACATCTTGATATTCAACTTCAGAAAATGTAAAAATTTTCCTCTAGGTCCCTTAAAGAAATATCTTTCTTCTTGTCTATACGATTCCACTCCGTCAACAACAAAATCAGTGATATACCCTCTGATGGTACTATCAAACCAGTGATATACTTCTCTTGACATGGCATTGTCGAATATCTTGACCTTCTTTATTAGTGTCAATGTCCAAACCATAGGTGGTTTGAGCCTCACTTTGAACTGCGTATATGCTAATCTGACTAGCCACTTGTATATACAACAACCTAGTATTCTTTATCTTCCTTAGGCCTACTGTGCAAGATATATCTTAGATCTAACACAATATCACAATAGGAGCATATCAAATGACAAAGAACCCAACATCAATCACACATAGCACAAGATATACGTGGTTCACCCTCTCTCTAGGGATACATCCACGGAACTGTGTTTTATGATATATTAGGTGAAAGCATACAATTCTATCTGGGCTCTTAGCTTTCATATCTCTCTCTCTTTATTTTCTCCTCTATCTCCCCTCCCTACGCACCCAGATTTAGGGTTGATCTTCACACCCAGCTGAAGAAATTACAATATCGACTGCTCACACAACAAAATACTCCTCTCTCAACAACAATCATTCATCATAACATAATATCTTCTCTCAAACCCATCCCAGGTCCTCTTGACCTTTATTTATACATTACAATAGCTCACCGACAACCTTAGGCTAAAACCTAGGTGTCTGAAACCCTAGATATCAAAACCCTAGGTGTCTAAAACCCTAGGTCAACTTGACCTGCATTTTCAGGGCTTCACCAGCCTGTCTTTCCTTCCTTCTTGTGCGATGCTCCAAAGCATCCAATGGTGTATTTTTCCTCTTACTGAGTTGTCTACAATCCATCTTCCTTGTTGATCTCTCCATCCTGGATATCCTTGTCCAATGACTTGCTTTCTCTTACTTCGCACCATCTTTTCTTCTCTTCTGCTTATTTCGACCCAGTATCAGTCACTGTGTCTTCCACACAGTTCACATTTTTCCTTTTCTTCCTTGATATTCACTTGCTTCCATAACTAAGGGCCAATATTCCTTGGTGCATTCATCAAAACAAATGGCATGTCAATCCATTCATACATCCCTTCATTCGTCTTCAATGTTTTCTTACATTTATCACCTTCCCTCATCCTAATCTGATGATATCCGTTTTTCAAATCAATTTTTGAAAAAAACTTTTCTCCACTTAAGAAATCCATAAAGTTGTCTATCGTGGGTAAAGGAGATCTATACCTAATGGTTATTTTGTTGATATCCCTAGAGTCTATACACATTCTCCATCCACCATCCTTCTTCAAGCTTAACACTATTGGCACAACACATGGACTCAAGCTTTCTCTAATCAATCCTTTGTCCATCGGATCCTGGACTTGCTTTGTAACTTCTTCATTCTTCTGCAGCATCAATCTATACACTACTTTGTATGGTAAATTCTCTCCTGGTATAAGGTCAATGTGATGGCTTATACTTCTGATGGGAGGAAATGAACAAGGTAAATCACCCACCACTATATCAGCGAAATTCTCCAGCATTTCTTGAATCTCCTTAGGTAGATCATCTATTGAGGTACTAGTTAATATGAATCTAGGTTTTCTCATCACAACAAACTGCATGTCTTGATCTTTCTTGACTTCATCCAGAATTTCCTTCCCACTCATGAGAAGTATAGTATTGCTTGCTTCTTCTTTCACCTTTTCTTGTCTTCAATTGGAAGCAACATATGCGTCCTACCATTCTTCTCCAAGGTGTATGTGTTCTTTCTTTCGTAATGAACAAAATTCGTATCATATTTCCAGGGTCTACCCAACAAAAGATGATAGACATACATGGGAATAACATCACATAAAATCTCATCTCTATATCCCCCTATCTTGAATTCAACTAAACATTGTTTAGTGATAGTTACCTAATGTCCTTTTTGCAACCACAAAAGCTTGTATGGGTTCGGATGTGAAATTATTTCCAATTCCATCTTTTACACCATTTCTGTGGATACTAGATTATCCATGCTTCTACTATCAAATATTACCTTGCATACCCTATCCTTGGTCTTGCAAGCAATTCTGAACAATCTATTCCTCTCGACTGGATTCTCTATCTCCTTCTCTAGCTTTAAGAGAATTTTCCTCATCATTAAGGATCTTCCACCTTCTGCATCATCTGCCTCAACATTTTTCCTTTGCGCTTTTGAAATGTGAGATTCACCTCCTCTATATCTTTTTCTATCGGGAAATTCAAAACACTTTTGTCTTATCTTTCCATAGACAAAACACTTTATTTCACCTCCTCTTCCTCTTCCTCTTCCTCTAGCTCGAGGAAAAGTGTTCCTATCGGCATACTGTCCTCCTTGTGAACTTTCTCCCCTTTCTGGGTGGTTATGAGGTTTTTTTTCTTTATCCTTGGGCTTCTGTAATCTGTCTTGGGCAACTTCTTTGCCTCTTCTTTGACTTCTACCTCTTCCCCTTTGACCTTTCTTTCGGGCCAATTTTACTTTTTCCTTTGAAGCAATTTGGTAAGCATATTCTACATTCCTGATTTTCACCATGCTCATCTCATCTTCAATTTCATATCTCAATCCATTCATGTATCTAATGAATTTTTCATCATCACTCTCACGATGACTAGCTCTAATGTTGAGTTTGTAAAATTCTTCAGTGTATTCCTTCACTGTCATCCCTTTCTGTATCAAATTTTGCATCCTTCGAAATATATTAATTTGGTAATCTCTGAGTATAAACTTGGATTTCATCTTTGCAACCATCCTTTCCCATATTTTTTTGTTTTTTCATTTGCAATGTTTGTCAGCCTGTAGTTCATCCCACCACAGTGTTGCATGCCCTTTCAGTCTAGTGACAATGTTCTTTACTTTCGTATCTTCTTGGATATCCTCATAATAGAAGTATTTATCTAGATATCTAAACCAATCTAGCAGCTTCTCAACGTCAAATTTGCCTTCATACATAGGGATGTCCATTTTTTCTCTGGCCCCTATTCTTGCAACAACTTTGAATAGACAATCCTTTGTAGCATCTTCGTCTACAACTTCTTCTTCGGCTCCAGCTTCATTTTCACTTTCAGCCTCACCGATATCTCCAGTATCATCTATTCATATCTGTGTTGTCTCCATATCATCCAATCAAGTATGAAGTTCTCTCATTTCCCTTTCCATGACTATATCAAGAATGGGTCTATATTGATGTCTTCTTGGTGAAATTGCTTCAACCTGTCCACGCAGAATTCAAATCACAATTTTTCCTTGTCTTCCTTCTACAGAAAAAAAATGTTGTATGCTAAGCTCTGATACCACCTGACGTAGCACCCCTACCTCGACAGGTTCTGCTTGACCTCCTAGTATTTGGATATTTCTATTTCCTTGACCTGAAATAGATCCTTAGTTCTCACTAGAACCTTTAACACAAATAAAACCACATGTCCTTCTTAGAAGTTACGCCTGCATGAACCTCCACCCACGTGACCACTCAGCATGACCACTGACTTAACCCGAAAAGGTGTTTTAGATTTAACGACTTTTTGATTTCTATTATGAGTCCCTCTGAATCCTTCGATTCCCAAAACCCTGAAATGGGCTAACAGGTCCTCAATTCCTCCCTTATGCTTCGACCATATAACCTCCAGTCAAGTCCTGCAATCCACTTCAGAGCATGTCGGGATTTCACAACTTCTGAGTTCATGATGCAACTCTTGTAATTTCTCCCAAAGTCCATACTCATGACTTATTTTCCATAGATCAACGATCCTTAACCTTCCACAATATGATGGTCTATATTGCATCTGGATTTTGTGTATCGGGGATTCCCTAAAATGACTTCCTCCACACTTCCGACTTTCGATATGTCGAAAATTAAATATCCAATCAACGAGCCTCATTTATTCATATCTAAGGGTTGTTAATCCTCCTAATCTTATGAGTGTTGAAAGATACTCAGCCTTAACCTTCCCGTTGATCCACTGGATCCAACGGTGCATGAAAAATAGGTGTTTTTTCCCCTGAGAAACTCAACCGTCCGTTCAGGTTCTCAAAGACTCCTGGCCAAATACCTTGGCATTCTTATTCCTGAGATTGGTTTATGCGAGGTAACGTCAACCCTCGTCATTCCTTTTAACTTCAAAATACTCTATCCCTCTGAAGCTTGATGCTGGATACAAACTCAAGGATTCTAAGGAATCCTGCACACACTCCTTGCGGCCTTCATGATAATCTCTAATTATCTGAAATATCCAACTCTACGCACTCCTTGCAACAACATTTCTTCAACCACTCATCT
>JZKD02S0547334.1:218582-230655 GCA_000966675.3 Picea glauca | reverse complement strand
CTTCTCTTTAAGTACAAGGAAGTTCAAGAGATGCCAAACGCTTTTTGACATTATGAGCTCCCCTGCGTTTGATTGGTAGGTCGCTACTTGAAAATATTTGTGTAATTTCACAAAAATATACACCGCCCAAGCCGGTTCCTCTGTATGAACCACACCAGTACCAAGACTAGACAAAATGGCAACACTTACAAGGGAAAACATAGAATAATATATTCCCTTAATATTAATGTCTAAATTAATATTCCTATGGGTTCCACTCACGTTCTTCATCCTTTCACATGACACGTCAGCAAGTGGTTGGCCATAAGTTATAACAAAAGAAGACATACAAACTAATAGAGGCAGACAATTGTATGTATTTGCATTGCAATTCCCAGGAAGCATGGCTAAACATAATTTTAACAAGAGATTGTGCATCATTCTCCTCTGCTCTTCTGTTTGCTGGATTATTCTCTTGGCACCCCCTTTACAGACTTTGCAGGGACAGATCCATTTAGAAGTGCTTTACAACCAATTCAGAACAAAGTTTCTTATCCCCTATTCTTTTAAGTGTTTTCATAACTTTAGTTGAAAGAGTTATGAAAAGCTTCAAACATAGTTGCATAGCTGTGTAAAACTATGGAACTCTCTCCGAAGTTGTTTAAGTCAGTGGTTCATGGAATTAATTGATTAGATTTTTTCATGCAGGCATATGAGTTTTTTGTGTAGTGGTGGAACACAAAATTTATCACTTGACTAGTATTGATTTTATGGAGGGTCCCATCCACTCACACTCACATAATAAATGATATGCACATTCAAATACAAAGGGATATATACCTCGAGTGGGATTAATGGTTAAGAACATGTGTTTCATCCTAAAAGATCACAAGTTCAAATCATTATATCATCATTTAGATGAATTTAATTTGTTCTAAAATAAAAAGTATCATTGTGTTGTTAAAAGGTTGTTGATCTCCCTCATCCACCCTATATGCAAAGAAAAATTCAAAATGTAAAGGACCACTTGCTAGCAATGGAGAGACACCGTGAAAACATGAACAAATAACCTAAGAAAAACTTTAACATCTCAAACCTATAACAACTCTATAATACTATGTTGGCATCTGAGGGCCTCATCAATTTGACCCTTCAGCTATAACCAGTGAGTATGGCTGAGATTAAGATCCTCCAAAAAAAAACTCTAACACTCAAACCTATAACAACTATTTGATCCTTCAGCTATAACCAGTGAGTATGGCTGAGATTAAGATCCTCCAAAAGAAAAACTCTAACATCTCAAACCTATAACAACTCTATAATACTATGTTGGCATCTGAGAGCCTCATCAATTTGACCCTTCATGGTTTCATTCAGTTTGTCATCAATTGTTGAACTAACAACAACTTCCCTAAAGTTTTCCTTTTGCCTTAGAACCTTGAGCCTCATCAATTTGACCCTTCATGGTTTCATTCAGTTTGTCATCAATTGTTGAACTAACAACAACTTCCCTAAAGTTTTCCTTTTGCCTTAGAACCTTTAGCAAAAATTGGGGACCCCACCTTAATTTTATGGTCTCAAAAGTATGGATTTTGTTTGAAAAATTGATTGATTGAATAGGATTAGCATTCGAATCTACATCTATTGTTTTGATTGAACCTCACTACTTCGTGAAGCTATTTTACTTGCCCACAATTTTCTTTTTATCAGTGAATGATCTTTAGCATGGACTCCTTTGTAGTGCTTCGTATTTGATGCCATGACCCTAATATTGATTTTTTTACTACGTTTTATCTTTTCACTTAAAAGATTTCATCACTTTAATTCATTTTGAGCTCTTTATGCATTTTATGTCTTCTCGAAACTTTAAATTTTAACTTCCGACAACATTGCCCAACTTTCATGAAATGATTATCTTATTTTCCCCTTTCCTTGTGACATGGAGCAGCATTTGAAACTTTCACTTTTGTTTTTCATGATGTTGCACATTGTTTTGATTCTTTGATCTTTCGAACACTCAAGATACAATGCAAGGATAGAAGGTTTAAAAAAAGCTGCAAGCATTGTGACAAAACCTAGAAACAGATTTATGGTGCCTTGCAAAGGTTGAAAAGTTTAAAGTTTAGGTGAAATGCAACATATCACAAGAGTCAAAATTTGAAATTTATCAACCTTGTGACAAGAAACAACTGAAGAGTTTTATGATGTATGACGCACGACATAGTTCAACGTTTGGGCAACTTGGAAAGTTATAAACCTTCACAATGAGGACATAAATGAATACTCTAACCATATCACAGAGAGTCAAAATATGGGAAATTTTCAACCTCACCACAACAGGGCGAAAGAGGGAAGAGTTTGGGAAGTGCACCATATCACAATGGACGAAGAAATGGATGAATTGAAAGTTACAACTCAACACAAAACAAAGTTGTGAACACCACGATTTCTCATGGGCATCAAAAGTTTGATTGCGAAAAAACATCAGATTGGTATCATAAAATGACTTATTAAAATAAGTGAAAATTCATGGCAAGGTTAAAACATATTAGTTGGTATCATAAAATGAAGTATTAAAATAAGTGAAAATTCATGGCAAGGTTAAAACATATTGGTTGGCGTATTACTAAAAGAAAAACCAATTTGAAGCAAAAGAAGTAAAATTAAAAGGCCTCTAGGCCACAAAGTGTTTTTTACCCCCACTACCACTATCACATGAGCAAACCTCTAGGCCACCTTTTAATTGTAATTAGAGAAAAGATAATAGGCTCTAATTCACAAAAGAGCTCCACTTACTCATCACCAGTTGTCTCTATTGGCCAAGTGTTCCTTTTAGTCTTAATTCAGATTTTGATTTAAATAAGGTTTTTCTTTCTCCCACTTTAGTTGATTCATTTCCATTTGATAAATTGGTGTCTGCTCTCTTCTCACTGCACTTTCTATTTTAGCCTACCCTTACCATATCCATGCCCCCTATCGTACCTAGACTTTTGTGCCCAAGAAGTTATGACAGGGATTGGCCAACCCAAACAACATAATCATTTTTACTCAAAAAAGTGAATAACTTCTCTTGCAAATGGTGTCTAAGTATGGTAAGGTAATTGTTCTATCACATTCAAACTTTGTTACCATTTCACCTAATTACTTTCCTAAGGTGACATAATAAGGTTACCTATCATAACACATTGGCACTATTAATAAGATGGACTTAGGAACCTTGAGGAATGTTAGACCCCTTTCAAATCCATAGTATCGTTTTCTCAAGAGACATCCCTAAGAGCCTAATGAAGGAACCAATAGAGAAATAGCCATGGATGCAGTGATATCTATTTTTTAGCCTTACTAACATGTATTGATATTGATATGGATGAGTTACAAGATATGGATATGGATTCTAAGAGGCAACATCAGTAAAAGAAGGTAGTTCATGAAGTCATCCAAGATAAGGAATTGTCATCAGAGCCAAAAATAGAGAAGGCCTCTGGGCCATTCTTTGGAGACACATAATGTAAAATTGACTCAAACCAAAGTTATCAATGAGGTAAAATATACCAAATGATTAGGGAGGAAACATACCTAGAACTTTCATTACAACCATGTGTTACAAACCCAAATGATGGGGTGCATTGACTCAAACCAAAGTTATCAATGAGGTAAAATATACCAAATGATTAGGGAGGAAACATACCTAGAACTTTCATTACAACCATTAGACCATTAGAAGCTCTGGTCTCCACAAAGTAGCAACTAGACCAGTTATAATTCCTTGCACTGAGATCATCTCATGGATGATTAGTCATACAAATATAGAGAAAAAAATGATAACAAGTGAAGAAGGAAGGAATATTACATCATTTCATCCCTTATGCTTGAATGTACGCTACAAGTTCCCTAGGCCCGAGGTTCATCTCACTAATGAGTTATCTTTTAGTTCACACTTGCTTATTGTGAACTCCTAAAGAGATGGTGGATTACTAGAAAAATATTTAGGACATGCCATTCAACTGTGTACCCAATTGCCAATCTCAAGACACCTTACAGGTTAATAGTGACNCTTCTCTTTAAGTACAAGGAAGTTCAAGAGATGCCAAACGCTTTTTGACATTATGAGCTCCCCTGCGTTTGATTGGTAGGTCGCTACTTGAAAATATTTGTGTAATTTCACAAAAATATACACCGCCCAAGCCGGTTCCTCTGTATGAACCACACCAGTACCAAGACTAGACAAAATGGCAACACTTACAAGGGAAAACATAGAATAATATATTCCCTTAATATTAATGTCTAAATTAATATTCCTATGGGTTCCACTCACGTTCTTCATCCTTTCACATGACACGTCAGCAAGTGGTTGGCCATAAGTTATAACAAAAGAAGACATACAAACTAATAGAGGCAGACAATTGTATGTATTTGCATTGCAATTCCCAGGAAGCATGGCTAAACATAATTTTAACAAGAGATTGTGCATCATTCTCCTCTGCTCTTCTGTTTGCTGGATTATTCTCTTGGCACCCCCTTTACAGACTTTGCAGGGACAGATCCATTTAGAAGTGCTTTACAACCAATTCAGAACAAAGTTTCTTATCCCCTATTCTTTTAAGTGTTTTCATAACTTTAGTTGAAAGAGTTATGAAAAGCTTCAAACATAGTTGCATAGCTGTGTAAAACTATGGAACTCTCTCCGAAGTTGTTTAAGTCAGTGGTTCATGGAATTAATTGATTAGATTTTTTCATGCAGGCATATGAGTTTTTTGTGTAGTGGTGGAACACAAAATTTATCACTTGACTAGTATTGATTTTATGGAGGGTCCCATCCACTCACACTCACATAATAAATGATATGCACATTCAAATACAAAGGGATATATACCTCGAGTGGGATTAATGGTTAAGAACATGTGTTTCATCCTAAAAGATCACAAGTTCAAATCATTATATCATCATTTAGATGAATTTAATTTGTTCTAAAATAAAAAGTATCATTGTGTTGTTAAAAGGTTGTTGATCTCCCTCATCCACCCTATATGCAAAGAAAAATTCAAAATGTAAAGGACCACTTGCTAGCAATGGAGAGACACCGTGAAAACATGAACAAATAACCTAAGAAAAACTTTAACATCTCAAACCTATAACAACTCTATAATACTATGTTGGCATCTGAGGGCCTCATCAATTTGACCCTTCAGCTATAACCAGTGAGTATGGCTGAGATTAAGATCCTCCAAAAAAAAACTCTAACACTCAAACCTATAACAACTATTTGATCCTTCAGCTATAACCAGTGAGTATGGCTGAGATTAAGATCCTCCAAAAGAAAAACTCTAACATCTCAAACCTATAACAACTCTATAATACTATGTTGGCATCTGAGAGCCTCATCAATTTGACCCTTCATGGTTTCATTCAGTTTGTCATCAATTGTTGAACTAACAACAACTTCCCTAAAGTTTTCCTTTTGCCTTAGAACCTTGAGCCTCATCAATTTGACCCTTCATGGTTTCATTCAGTTTGTCATCAATTGTTGAACTAACAACAACTTCCCTAAAGTTTTCCTTTTGCCTTAGAACCTTTAGCAAAAATTGGGGACCCCACCTTAATTTTATGGTCTCAAAAGTATGGATTTTGTTTGAAAAATTGATTGATTGAATAGGATTAGCATTCGAATCTACATCTATTGTTTTGATTGAACCTCACTACTTCGTGAAGCTATTTTACTTGCCCACAATTTTCTTTTTATCAGTGAATGATCTTTAGCATGGACTCCTTTGTAGTGCTTCGTATTTGATGCCATGACCCTAATATTGATTTTTTTACTACGTTTTATCTTTTCACTTAAAAGATTTCATCACTTTAATTCATTTTGAGCTCTTTATGCATTTTATGTCTTCTCGAAACTTTAAATTTTAACTTCCGACAACATTGCCCAACTTTCATGAAATGATTATCTTATTTTCCCCTTTCCTTGTGACATGGAGCAGCATTTGAAACTTTCACTTTTGTTTTTCATGATGTTGCACATTGTTTTGATTCTTTGATCTTTCGAACACTCAAGATACAATGCAAGGATAGAAGGTTTAAAAAAAGCTGCAAGCATTGTGACAAAACCTAGAAACAGATTTATGGTGCCTTGCAAAGGTTGAAAAGTTTAAAGTTTAGGTGAAATGCAACATATCACAAGAGTCAAAATTTGAAATTTATCAACCTTGTGACAAGAAACAACTGAAGAGTTTTATGATGTATGACGCACGACATAGTTCAACGTTTGGGCAACTTGGAAAGTTATAAACCTTCACAATGAGGACATAAATGAATACTCTAACCATATCACAGAGAGTCAAAATATGGGAAATTTTCAACCTCACCACAACAGGGCGAAAGAGGGAAGAGTTTGGGAAGTGCACCATATCACAATGGACGAAGAAATGGATGAATTGAAAGTTACAACTCAACACAAAACAAAGTTGTGAACACCACGATTTCTCATGGGCATCAAAAGTTTGATTGCGAAAAAACATCAGATTGGTATCATAAAATGACTTATTAAAATAAGTGAAAATTCATGGCAAGGTTAAAACATATTAGTTGGTATCATAAAATGAAGTATTAAAATAAGTGAAAATTCATGGCAAGGTTAAAACATATTGGTTGGCGTATTACTAAAAGAAAAACCAATTTGAAGCAAAAGAAGTAAAATTAAAAGGCCTCTAGGCCACAAAGTGTTTTTTACCCCCACTACCACTATCACATGAGCAAACCTCTAGGCCACCTTTTAATTGTAATTAGAGAAAAGATAATAGGCTCTAATTCACAAAAGAGCTCCACTTACTCATCACCAGTTGTCTCTATTGGCCAAGTGTTCCTTTTAGTCTTAATTCAGATTTTGATTTAAATAAGGTTTTTCTTTCTCCCACTTTAGTTGATTCATTTCCATTTGATAAATTGGTGTCTGCTCTCTTCTCACTGCACTTTCTATTTTAGCCTACCCTTACCATATCCATGCCCCCTATCGTACCTAGACTTTTGTGCCCAAGAAGTTATGACAGGGATTGGCCAACCCAAACAACATAATCATTTTTACTCAAAAAAGTGAATAACTTCTCTTGCAAATGGTGTCTAAGTATGGTAAGGTAATTGTTCTATCACATTCAAACTTTGTTACCATTTCACCTAATTACTTTCCTAAGGTGACATAATAAGGTTACCTATCATAACACATTGGCACTATTAATAAGATGGACTTAGGAACCTTGAGGAATGTTAGACCCCTTTCAAATCCATAGTATCGTTTTCTCAAGAGACATCCCTAAGAGCCTAATGAAGGAACCAATAGAGAAATAGCCATGGATGCAGTGATATCTATTTTTTAGCCTTACTAACATGTATTGATATTGATATGGATGAGTTACAAGATATGGATATGGATTCTAAGAGGCAACATCAGTAAAAGAAGGTAGTTCATGAAGTCATCCAAGATAAGGAATTGTCATCAGAGCCAAAAATAGAGAAGGCCTCTGGGCCATTCTTTGGAGACACATAATGTAAAATTGACTCAAACCAAAGTTATCAATGAGGTAAAATATACCAAATGATTAGGGAGGAAACATACCTAGAACTTTCATTACAACCATGTGTTACAAACCCAAATGATGGGGTGCATTAGACCATTAGAAGCTATGGTCTCCACAAAGTAGCAACTAGACCAGTTATAATTCCTTGCACTGAGATCATCTCATGGATGATTAGTCATACAAATATAGAGAAAAATATGATAACAAGTGAAGAAGGAAGGAATATTGCATCATTTCATCCCTTATGCTTGAATGTATGCTACAAGTTCCCTAGACCCGAGGTTCATCTCACTAATAAGTTATCTTTTAGTTCACACTTGCTTATTGTGAACTCCTAAAGAGATGGTGGATTACTAGAAAAATCTTTAGGACATGCCATTCAACTGTGTACCCAACTGCCAATCTCAAGACACCTTATAGGTTAATAGTGACCTTAATCGACATGTTGACATATTGCGAAGAAGATGAAACTCATTTCAAATAAAATCAAGTCACACTGATGTATCAAGTGATGAAGGTTGGAATGATCTTCAATTTTTTTGTCTATCTTCTCTACTACATTAATTCACGCCATTTCCAAATCCAAATACAATGTTATGGGTATCCCTCCATCATTTTATATGTCCTCATATTTACTAGATGTAGCATGTTGCACCAACAATTTTGTGGGAATGGGATATTAGTGGCAACTAAGTGAGAAACCAATCCATGTCTACTATCAAATTATATGGGAGGATAAATACAAAGTTAATTACTCTAAGATATGAAATCACTTCATGGCTTCCATGTATGTGTTAATTTTCTATAAGTATGCACAAGGTATGATAGAGAAGGTGATGCAAATGATAAGCACACTTGGTTATTGGTATCTCATGAAGAAAGGCATGTATATAAGTATATTTGGAGCCACCAAGCCACCACACCTATTGCTAAAGTTTATTCTAGAGAAACTAGCCATTTAGGAGGTGGAATATAAAACATTCTTGAACAAAGTTGGAGCTGCTCTAACCTGATATACAAAAGCCATGCGTATTTCCTTTCCATTATATATAGGTGTATATGGTATAGAGAATTTCAACGCTACCAAAAAAAAGGGTGAAGCGCCAATTACCTTCCATTTTGGAGAAAATAGATTTGGAAGGAATGACCCTCTAAATGCAACATCTCGCAATTGTTCAATGTGTAAATACAAATGGCCTTACCAACTTGAAGTATAGTAAGTGGAGGAACTCTACTAGAGAACTACATCACTTGACGTGGTAGTAATAAGGATGGATGGAAAAGGTAGAGGGGAAAAATAAAAGAAGAAAGAATAGGAAGACAAAGAAAGGATTTCTTAGGAAGCTGAGGCAAGAAATTTGGTAGAAAAGAAACAAGAAGAGGAAGGAACACATAGTGTGGAGAAAATAAGAGAATTTTCATCCAGCCTCGAAATATCAGTTGGGCCCACAATGCAATCCATCACCACTAGGGGTCACCTTACATTTTATGAGATGGCATTAGGCCATTTTACCCCATCAAAATTAGAGTAAGTTGTAGTCTTAGACTTATTTGTCTTTGATAAAAGAAAGAAAAAAGTAGTAAGTCAAACTCAAAAGAATCTCAAAATGCCAAGAATCCTAGAATTGATAGCCACAACAAAAACTCAAGTGATTAGTAAAATAGAGTTTGATTTAATGGCTAGAGCTTCTACAGGTTTTGCATGTACACAAGCAAGTGAGACCTATATAATCTAGTAAACGATATAGAAGATTATAAGAAGAGGATAAATACTCTTGAGGAACAAGTAGCCCACTATAAAGAATACATGACCAACTTATCTGAATTCAAAGCATGTGCTTTCTAAATACAAGATGAGTTGAATGCTACACAAAGACTGATGTACAATAGGTTGTAATAGTTTCAAGGCTATACCTCTCAGTTCTTAACCTTCCTGAACAATATAAGAGAGAAGAGAATAATCTTGGAGGGAGTTCAAATGAGGTTGGAGGAGCTCAAAAAAATGGTAAAATGAAGAAATAGATGCCTTGGAGGACCAACCGAGGATGAGTGAAAAAGAGACTCAATGTAATTATAAAGCACTAGTCAATTGTAAATCAACAAGCTTATCCTTTGAAAAGGATGTAATTGCCTCATTCAATAAACATCACAGTGTACACTAGGCTACCAAGAAAGTGATTGAAAGATGTTGTTTATTGTCACTTGGTAAATCAAATGCACCCCAAATAGTTTTGGAGTCGATGAAATACTTGGGAGAGATCCTTAAGCAAAAGAGGAATGACATCAAGTATCACAAAAGAAGTGTTGAAGGGACACATTTTAGTTCCTTCAAGAGACATTAATTTAATTAATTTATTTGTCAACACACTCAATAATGGCATGGGGGCCATCCTAAGAGAAGTAATGGCATATGAGCAATTGATTTTTAGGCACGTATTGGATATATATTTACAATGTGAAGTGTGGACAACTCACTTTAAAGAAAAATCCCATAATTGATTATGACTCTTAAATAGTCACAAAATGTGGTTTGAATGTAAAAATTTATTCTAAGAAAAAAAGAAAGGAACTCAACAACCCAAGAGGAAGTTATTCATGTAAAATTATAAATGTAATCTTGAAAAAAAAGGAAAGAGCTTTCGCTTGTGAAAATAATTTTGTAAACTTTTTTATGAAGTTTAAACAAGGAGAAGCTAGTTTGGGCCAACGTACGTTTTTTTAGGAGTTTAAATCATGGTAGGGTGAGTGAACTATGAACTATTTCTGTCATTTGCTACAATGCTAGAACTATTGTAAGATTATGTTTTCTTCTATAAATTGTTCTTTTGTTAGAAATTCATGTTCTTACATTTGTTGTTTTAAAAATGTTTATTCTTTTCTTGTGAACTCAAGACTATAAATAGTTATTTAGTTATAATCTTTTCTTAGCTTCATTATTATTTATGTATTTTTTGTTGCTATTTTTTCAATAGCTTTCTAATCGTGAAGTTGTTGCAAATGTATGTTTGGTTTTATGTTTACTAGTTTAGATATTTACTCCTACATATGATAGATAAATTAGAATTAGAACTACATCTTTCACATATATTAAAATTGTCCTCGCATTATACATTAAGTATTTTCATTTTCATAACCAAAACCCAATAAAATTTATTGAGCTAAAAACTAGATAGGTTCTCTATTCCAAACCCTTGGATTATGATTTAGGATTTCACATTGGGGAAAACCATTGTTTTTTAAGAGAGTAGTTTTCCTTTTTCTTAGTAGGTATGATTATGGGATAATATACAGAAGGAAAAAGAGAATGTTGTGGTTGATGCTTTGTCTAGGAAATATGAAGAGGAAGGATCTATCTTTACTTTATCTTTACCATTATCAATGCCCACTTGGCTTGTTGAGGCCTTAAACAAATGGCTAGATAATGACATAGTGGTTTAACTCAACCAGAAACTTCACAAGGACCCCAACCTGCCCCTCCCAAGGGATATACTTGGTAGCAAGACATGCTAAAGTATGAAGGGCATATTTTTCTAGTGTAAAATTTTATTTAAAACAAAGGGTGTTAGAGGAGTTGCATTCATCCCCTATAGTAGGTCACTCAAGCTTTCAGAAAACCTACAAATGATCTAGGAACTCTTTCTTTTGGGAAGGCATGAGAAATGGTATCCATACTTTTGTAGTTGAATGTGAAGCTTTCCAAAGGAACATGGGTAAACTATCAAAGAATCTTGGGGCATTGTAGCCATTGTTGATCCTAGCTATTATATGGAATAACATCTCCATGGATTTTATAGTGTGTCTCCCAAAAGTAGGTAACAAATCGGTCATCATGGTGGTAGTTGGTCATCTTTCCAAGTATGCTTACTTTTGTGCCTTACAATACCCATTTATGCCCTCCATAGTTGCCCAAGTCTTCCTAGATCATATTTTAAAGTTGCATGGAAACAACTTCTATTGTGTTATATTTTGCTCTCACCTTCACTTGTAAATTCTAGCAGGATTTGTTTAACTACAAGGCACACAATTAAAAATTACCATAGCTTATGATCCCCAAATTGATGGTCAAACTAAGGTGGTGAACAAATGCTTGGAAACCTATTTATAGTGTTTCACAACATACTGACAACACCAATGGGTTCAATGGCTACCCATTGTTAAGTGGTGGTACAACACCACTTTTAATAGTGCCACCAAATGTTACCATATGAAGTTGCCTATGGCCAAAATCCCCCTTCAGTGGATTCATATTTACTAGGCACATCCAAGGTTTAGGAAGTGGATTACACACTTAACACTAAAGCAACCATTATCCACACACTTAAGGACAATATGGTTTTGGATCGAAATCGAATTAATAAACACACGAATTTACATTGCTTTGAACATTCTTTTGAACTAGGGGACCATTTGTTCCTTTGTTTCTAACCCTATAAGTAGATTTCTCTCAAAGACAAGGGCTCCTAGAAGCTAGTGCCAAAATTCTATGGACTTTATCAAATACTCAAACAAATTAGACAAATTTC
>JZKD02S0547334.1:184949-208554 GCA_000966675.3 Picea glauca | reverse complement strand
AACGAAGGGTTTTCGCCTTTCTTTTAAAGATTATTGTCAAGGTTCAGACATTTGAAACAAATTATAACAACAATGATCAAGACATCATGGGATTATTCACTGACTAGATTTATCGGAAGAGGGACAATTTATTGTCGTGGAGTTAAGGCGCCAATCCCATAACCACTAGAATATAACAATTCAAGTAACATTTCAGTTTTTCGGTGATTATTTATCAACTAACAGTTTAAAAAAGTCACATAGAATGCAATTATCAATGGTTGGAGATTAGATACACATCAGTCGAATTAACAGGTTGAGATGTGTGTGTTAAGCATTGAATAAATCGAGTATTGGACAAGTTTTATTTCTTGGATATCTTTGATCAAGGAGTGAGTTGTCGAAGATTAACGCAAAGTTATACAACAGGTATACGCAGGTATGAATTTCAAGTTTATGAAGAATCTACTAAATTAGGGAGCAAAATCATTTGTAAAACATTCATAAACATGAACAATAACGCGGGCATCAAGGCTCTGAACCTTATTTTTAAAGGGAGATCTAAAATAGTTTTATTTTTCACTTACCTGGAAATATCTATCAATTAGAAGTGAACCGTTGAAGAGATTTCCATATTATTATAATACACACAATGACCTTAAGAGATGCCATATTATTATAATACAAAAAATGACCCGAAGAGATGCCATATTATTATAATACACACAATGACTTGTAGGCTGCCGAATATTTGGGGTTGGGGAGATGGTGTTATATCAACAAGAGGTTTAGTAGTCCAAGGCAGGGCCCACCACAATGGTCTAGTCTCAACGTTAATTTAATTTACTTTAATTATACATAAAAATAGGCATGTTCCCCAACAAATCCAACTTCTCCCTATTGCAAGGACATAATGTGCAACCTGTGTAAAGTTGGTTATCCCTAGTTCTTAAAATGTTGAAACCTGGATATTGTGGTAGTGAGAAGCTACGTGCAATAAGGAGGACAACCGAATTAATGCATCCATCCCATTTGTTCTTGGATAATAGTGCATAGTGTGATTACCATGAGGTCAGGGAAGCAGAGGGAGCAGCGAAAACCCTGAATTTCTCCAAAATGCAAGGCACTCAAGGTAAGAAGCAAGCGATGGAATGCAGAGCATGGAAGGTAAGGAGAAAGTTCTTTTATTTTTCCATTCGTGGCACTGAATTTTTTATTTTTCTTTGAAGTGGAGGCACCAATCCCATACAATTAGACCATCTAATTCCAATTGATCAAAATACAACCTGCTGCAATATCTGGGAGAGTGGTCGTATAATGCACATATCAGAAATTAAAATAATAATAATAATAATTTATACAACATTAGAGGAAAGAATAATATTCAATGAAATTACTCTGATATAGAGTCTCACATGTGTTGAAATCGGTGGTGGCATGTGTTGCATCTGTTGAAATTGGTGTTGCACGTGTTGCATTTGAACAAGCTTTCCTAAAATCCAATGTCGCCACACATACACCGATATTTTTCTTTGTTGATAGGAAGTTAGTGGAGTCCAGTGGATTCTATAAACGGATTTCCTCTAGTACATTCCATCATTGGAAGAGGAGGAGGGCGGTCTAAATGTTCAGGGAAATCAGATTTCAATCAGTGAAAGGAAGAAACTCGGTCTTGTTTGTTTGAGGCAATTTGGGATTTTTTGAGAGATCTGAAAATGGGTAAAGAAATGAAGAAGTATGAACTCTTTGAATTCTATGCGAGAATATTTTGTTAGTCGGACAAAGCGAGTATCCGATAGAACTTCTATGCAAAATTTAACCGTGCAAATTGTCTTGTCACACAAAACTTTCTTTGCAAAATGGAGACGACCTACAAGTGTTTTGGACAACAAGTTCCAAGAGGATTTTTGAAGGGTGTTTCTCCCTTAAAATATAGAATATGGCCCTGTAGGTGTTTTGGATAACAAGTTCCAAGAGGAGCTTTGAAGGGTGTTGCTCCCTTAAAAGATAGAAGATAGCCCTGCAGGTGTTTTGGACAACAAGTTCCAAGAGGAGCTTTGAAGGGTGTTGCTCCCTTAAAAGACAACTTTGGTTTAAGCATTCATAAATTTTATATACATGAAGAATACAAACAACTATCATGATTCGGATTTTCATGCTTCTATCTTTTCTTTATCAGTTTAGGCTTTCGGAATTGTCGAATTTATGTCCCTTGATCTTTGTCCATTTACACATTTTTATAATGTATCTTCCATATCGACCTATCATGAATCTAAAACCAGAGGCCAGTATGAATCTAGACCTGGAAGGTCTGGATTTGAATAGTTTACTGGTGGAGTTACCGCTATTTCAATAGCTATTAGGCTTTGCAGATAAAAATAACAAGGCATATATTATTGTCCATGCTACTACAATGGCCAAATATTCTCGACCTTCACATGCACATCTAGCATATCGTAAGTATGTATATAATATGTGATATTATTTTACATCTAAATCATAGAAATTTGTTATCCTTTACATCTTGCTTGTTGATTGTCTTTGGTTTTGCTTTATTTTTTTTCGCATAAGAGGAAGCATGTATACCTGTAAAGTTCTTATTCCTTTAGAATAGTGGGAATAAATCTCGAGTTCACTTGCAAAATCATCATAATTTGAATTTAGTAAACTAATTATGTGCCTATTGTACCGTTAATTGATTTGTCCTGTATGATTTTACATATGTATAAACAGAAGATCAACAAGTAAATCAAGCTTGCAAAAGAAAGAGAATGACTCCTACGAATTCCATTGAGCAACCAAAGGAGGAAGATACAACAAATGTGACAAATATTGAGAAATGCATAGGCATAATTACCGACGATGTTTCTTACGATCCCATACCTTGAAACAAAGCAGGCCTTCCACAACATGTGTGGTAAGGAGTACACAACGAATATCAAAACCGATCAATGAATTGATCTTCATCCATTACTCCTTTTAACCGACGAATTGAGCTTCGACCATTACTCCTTCTAGACGGGATGCATTTGTAGGTGTCTTGACATAGTGAGTTGGTAAATACATGAATAAGGCTAATGTTAGTCTGTTTGGTTTTGTTTTTCAAGTCATTTTTTTTTAGGTGCATCAATCTCTCTTTCTCCCAGTCGAGTTTCAAATCTCTCTTTCTCCAAGTGACATTGATTGAGATTTGAACCGATGTCCCTGAGGGACAATCTATTATTCCTCTCGTGACCCTAATGCCCATGGAAGACTATGTGGAATTTAATAATGTTGAGGATAAATTAGAAAGGTTGAGACTCTCCAGAATAGTACAATACTCTAAATGGGGGTTTGAGAGCCCGAGAGTAGTACAATACTCAAAATGCGGCGCTCAATTACGACACCCTCCCATGGCGCCCCCTTTGTTGTAGAGACATGGTTTTCTTCATTCAACAAATGAAATAGGTGGTAGCCTATTTTCTGTAGAGTGTGCATGCAGATAGTCATGATGCAACAAACTCTATTGCAACAATTCCTTCTTGATTGAAATAATTAGAATACATGGCTATTTTTTTTATTTTTATTTTTTAAATGATTTTTAATGTCTAAAAAATAGTGATAAAAATTTCAGCATACCAAGGTTAATTAAGTCGCATCACAACCCCTGACCTAATTAGAAATTTCAAATTACCAAATTGAAAAATATAAAAATCGTTTATGTTTTCCAAAATAATAAAAATAATAAACTTGTTTTTCATAACACTACTAAATCTTTTAAGAAACTCCAAAATACACCGCACCAGTTAATAGGCGGTCAACAATGATTAACCACCAAGCAAATGTTATAGTCCCTAGTCAGAGGCAGGGACTAATAATGTGCAGGAAAAACTAAGTTTAAGTTCGTCTTTGAGTTGATAATAAGATTGTCTTCATTGTTACATGGACTTATATGGTGAGAAGCATCCAAGGAAAAAGAGTGGAGAGAAGTAGCCATAAAAGAAGGGAAAGGGGATTTGTAGTGTTTGATGTATCGTATGGACAATAAACATAATTTGCCAACATATTCGTAGACATGGAGTTTTGGGAAGGTAATATGAACATCATAAATATTTTCAAACTATATGCTATGAATTCTAGGTATAATCATTAGAATCTCTAGTTGTATTAATTCCTTAATGAGACAAGTAGAAAATGTCGTGTTTTATTAAGCTAAGTAAATTCATTCAAATGAAAACAATATTAAATTTGAAAAGTAAAATATGGCATGGAGTAAATAGGTTTTTGTCCATAGGTAATAAAAATTTTCCAAGTTCAAATTACAACTAGTATTAGTTCAAACTCTAAACACCACTAAATGAATCTATAGTAGATTCAATATTGCAATTTAAAAGGAAAACATGACACGTGGCTTTTTTCATGGATAGGTATGAAAATTTATATTTGTAGAGATTACTTATATAGTTTCAAAATAAGAATCTTATCACATTGTTGAATGTAAATGAATCTCCAAATTTACTATGTATTGTAGCCTACTAATGTAATTAAGGATTTAATGCGGAAGGAGTAGGAAACATGTAGGAAACCTCAACACATAGATTCATAATTATTGTAGTTTTTACGAACCCAATCAAGTCTACCCTATTGATTTTAATTTAGGCTTTAAAATCTAGATTGATCCCACCAATTGTTGCACTACTACAATACAGGTTTGTTGCGTCATTGGTTTGTGTCACCATAGTCGATTTTTTCATTTTCAGTTTTCACTAGCGTGCATTGGGATTTCAACATAATTTTTGCGTCGAACCCACAACACTAAACACTTTCATTATTTTTTTATTTTATTTTTAATGTCGTGACTATATTGACTAGTGTTGTATTAATATCATTTTAGCTAATATTCATCATGCATTCAATACAACATGTTGCATTGAAGTAGCATCTTATATGTAAAAGTACAACATCTTATTAGTTTAATAATATTTGACAAAATGAGAACAAGAAGATAGAATTGGGAAACAAGAAAAAGAGTAGAGTGTAATAGTATTGAGAATATGGGAAAAGGACAAAAGGTTGAGCTAAACAGGTTCAAGCAAATCAAGAACAAAAAGAACATAAAGAAACGATTGTACAGTTGGCCAGGATAACTGGCAGTGTATAGTCAGACTGTTGAGGTTACATATATATTTAACACTCCCTCTTAAACTCAACAATTACAAACCTCAACACTGATAATGCCCAAGTGTTGTCTTTGAAAATCAAAAACGGATTTTCCTAGTGGCTTTGTAAAAATATCTGTGAGTTGATCTCGAGAGCCACATAATTGAAGTGCTATGTCACCATTATTGACTAGCTCGCGTATGAAGTGAAAACGAGTGTCAATGTGCTTGCTTTTTTTTGTGAAACACATGATTTTTGGATAGAGCAATTGCTAAGGTGTTGTCACAGAAGATAGGAGTTGGCTCCTTTTATGTATGTGACATATCATTCAATATTCTTCTCAGCCACACAACTTGACATGAAGTTGAGGTAGCAGCGACATACTCTGCCTCTATAGAAGATATGGATACAATTGGCTGCTTCTTTGATGCCCATGAAATCAGGTTCGTGACCAGGTGAAAAGCATGTCCTGAGGTGCTTTTCCTGTCATCTAGGCTTCCTACAAAATCATTGTCTGTGTAACCAGAGAGATGATTATCATCATACTGAGTGTACCATAAGCCAAAATTGAGAGTTCCTGCAACATATCTCAGAATCTTTTTGGCCATCTTCCAGTGAGAATCTTTGGGGGATTCCATAAACCTGGAAACAAGGCTGGCTGCATACATAATATCAGGCCTAGTTGTTGTAAGATACAACAAACTTCCTACTAAACTTGTGTACATGGTAGAATCCATTGTAGGGCCTTCATCTTTCTTGCTCAATTTTGTGCCTAGGGGTATAGGATTTTCTGCTGGATTGCAGTCTTCTATGTGAAATCTTTTGATGATGTTTGCTGCATACTTTTGTTGACAAAAAAAAATTCCTTTGGTTGATTGATCAACCTCAATCCCCAAAAAATATTTCATTATGCCAAGATCTGTCATCTCAAACTCGGATTGCATGGCATGTTTAAAACTGGTTAACTCAAGATTTCCAGTATATATCATGTCATCAACATATAAACATACAATCATAATTTTACCGTGTTGATCTATTTTGGTGTACAAAGTTGGCTCATTTTGGCTTCTACTGAAACCACTTTTGATCAGGTAAGTGTCAATTCTGCTGTACCAAGCTCTTGGAGCTTGATTTAAGCCATACAAGGCTTTCTTCAACCGATATACTTTGGCTGGCTGCTCTTTGATTTCAAATCCATGTGGTTGATCCACATATACCTCTTCTTCTAAGACACCATTTAGGAAATATGACTTGACATCCATCTGGTATACTTGCCATTTGTGTTGAGCTGCTATGGCTGAGAGAGTCCTTACAGTGTCCAATCTTGCTACTGAAGCAAAAGTTTCACCATAATCAGTACCTGTTTGTTGTGAGAATCCTTCGGCAACAAGTCTTGCCTTGTGCTTTTCAATCTACCCCTTTTCATTAAGTTTAGTTTTGTAAACCCACTTGACACCAATAGTTTTCTTGTGTCTGGGCAGATCAACAAGATCCCATGTCTTGTTCTTCTCAATGGAGTCAACCTCTTGGTTCATGGCTTGAACCCAATGTGGCTCCTTAGCTGCCTCTTTAAAAGATGTGGGTTGACATGACATTAATGTAAAAAGATTGTGTTGATCAATGCCATCCAACTGCTGATGGATTTCTCTCAAACTTCAAGTTTTTTGATTTAGAAGTTCATACGAAGAATTCTTGCTTGAAGTAGAGTTATCCTGAAAACTTCCAGGTTGTCCTTGTACCTGCAATCTTGGAAGAGAAGAATGATGCGTTTGTTGTCCTGAATTCTCTACGTCTTTAGGATGTGATATCAATGGATCTTGACTATCCATTGGCTGATTTTTAGACTCGTTCCAAAATTGATTTTCCAGAAATTTGACATCTCTGCTGAGAATCAATTTATTTGGTATTGGATTGTAGAGCCTATATGTATTTGATGTTTCGATGTAGCCAATAAAGATACATTTCTCACTTTTATCATCCAGTTTCTTCCTTAATTCAGAAGGTATGTGAGCGTATGCTATGCATCCAAATGTCCTTAGATGGACAACATTTAGCTTTGTCCCACTCCATGCTTCTTAAGGGACCTTCATCTTGATATTGGTGGTTGGAGATCTATTCAAGAGACAAACTGAGCATGCTATTGCTTCAGCCCAAAATGTATTTGACAAACATTTGTCTTTGAGAAGGCTTCTTGCCATGTTCATGATTGTCTAATTTTTCCTTTCAGCCACTCCATTTTGTTGTGGAGTATACCTGGTTGTAGTTTGCATGATGATGCCTTGTGATTTGCAGAAATTTGCAAATTCTTTGGAGCTATATTCTCCTCCTCCATCTAACCTGATAGCTTTTACATATTTGTCACTCAGTTTTCAGCTTCAACTTTGAATTCTTTGAATTTTGCAAAAGTTTCAGACCTGTGTTTGAGAAAATAGATCCAAATTTTCCTTCTAAAGTCATCAATAAATGTTAGAAAATAAAAGCTATACCTATTGACTCTGTTTGCATTGGTCCACATAGGTCAGTGTGAATCGGTTCTAGGTGTTGTTTGGCTTGAGTGGAGGACTGTGGAAAACTAGTTCTCTTATGTTTTCCAAGTATGAAAGACTCACATGGGGATTTTTCTCTTTGAAGACAGGTAGACCTTTGACCATGGAGTGCTTCTGTAGAAGACTTAGACTTTGAAAGGGTAGATGTCTAAATCTTGTATGACAAACCATAGTTTCATTGGGGGTGGATGCACTTTGTGCATATGATTGGATCAGATTTGCAGTTCTGAGGGTTAGGGGAAACAATCTATTAGTGGTCATGTGGATTTAAGAAATCAATTTTTTGTTGGGGGTTTTATCATATATCCTATAGGATGCTCCTTCAAAAAGTACCTTATAGCCATGTTCAATTAGTTGTCCTACACTTAGCAGATTATGTGTTAGATCTGGAACATGATAAACATTGTGTATGTCTTTCTTTACATTTTGTTTAGTAAGAATATGAACCGTTCCTTTTCCTTGAACTTTGACTAAAGAATCATTTCCAAGTGTGATATCAGTTGAAATTGAAGAATCAATGCATGAGAGTAAATCTTTTTTACTTGTCATGTGATTTCTGCATCCAGTGTCCAGCAACCAGAGATCTTTATGTTGTTCTTCAATCTTGTGGCATGAGAGAAACATACCATCTGAGGTTTCTCCTTCATGATTTGAGACATGTGCTCTACCTGAGAGTTGATTTGCTTGCTTCTTTCGACATTCAGATTCATAGTGCCCAAACTTTTTGCAGTAATAGCATTGTATGCTTGATTTATCATTTGATATTCTCCCTCTGCCTCTTTGAGGCTGGAAATTCTGATTCTAGTTTTGTTGTTTGTAACCTTGGAAATTATGATTCAGGTTATGTTGTCTATGACCTTCATTTGAGTGATGATGACTTGGACTTCTACCTCTTCCTTGATGACCTCTTCCTCTGCCTCTTCTTCTCCCTATGTTGAAAGAGAATTGAGTCTTGAAGGCATTGGCTATTGACTCATCTTCAAGATGTAGTCTGGTCTCATGTGTCAACAGGGAACCCATTAATTCATCTGTTGAAAAATTTGACAGATCCTTGGATTCAAGGATGGATGTAACAACCATTTCAAATTTCTTTGGTAAACTTCTGAGGACTTTCTCAACAATTCGTTGATCACGGATGGCTTCACCAGTCAATTTGATCTGGTTTACGATTCCCATGACTCTGGTCATAAATTGATCAATGTTTCCAGACTTTGTCATTTTTAAAGTCTCAAAATGCATCCTCAAGGTCCGCAGTTTGATTGTTTTGACCTTGTCATTGCCTTGGTAATCTTATTTAAAGATGTCCCAGGCCTATTTTGAAGTAACAATGCCTGTGATTTTTGAGAAAATCGAGTCATCCATGGAATTTTGAATCCAAAATTTGGCTTTATTCTCTCTGTTCCTTTGTGTTGCCTGAGCAGTTCTCTGTTGGTTGGTCATGGCAACAAGGTTTGCTGGATATGGTTCCACATATCCAAGATCCACTGGATCTAGCACTCTTGTGCTTGCAAGAAAGATCTCATTCGAAGAGACCAAAAATCATAGTTCTTTCCAAGAAGAATCGGTCCTTGAGTTGGTCCTAAATTGCTTGAGGTGGCCATCTTAAAAAAAATTAACAGCAAAAAATTGTTAGAGTTTTGCGTGCTTACATGTTTCCTGTGCGAAAGAATAAAAAATGAGGTCTATGAAATCCTCTATTGTGACTTCAGACAAAAAAACACGGAGATGGGCACTTCTTTAGCTTCGATCTAGCTGAATCTAACTATCCGAGCGCGAGATCTATGGATTCAAAAGCTCATAGCTCTATTCTTTAGCAACTGTAGCCCCTCTAATGGCTGAATCGAGCTATTTGAGTTTACTTGAGAGAGAAAAAATTAAAGTTCAACTTCTCGTGTGACCAGGGGCTGAGAACCAGGCACTTCGGGTTTTCGCGTTTCGAGACTTCGTGTTTCGGGAAGTTGGAGGACTGCTCACCTCTCTTCTTCCGACTCCCGATTTTCTGAAGTTTCAAACTAGAGCCTAGCGAGCACTAGCTCCTTCCCTTTGAATTCCACGATGTGACCTCTGGCTATGACCTGGGGCCCAACTTCCAAGTGCTTCGCGACTTCGCGCTTCGGGATGTTGAAAGATTTCTTGTCTCCCTTCTTCTGAAACTTGAACTCGTGCTTGCGTCATATCAACGGTCCACGACTCCCCGTGATCCAACGGTTCAGATCTCCTCTTCGCACTTCGGGACTTCGCATCTCGGGATATCGAAAGATTGTTCATCTCCCTTCATCCGATACCCGAACTTGCGAACTCTTCGGGACCAGATCTACGGTCCACAACTCTCCTTCGATCAACCACTGTGATCCTTTCGCGAGCTCGGACTTCGTGATTTTTCTCTTCTCCTATCTCTGATTTCCCAATTTGCGAATCAACACAATGGTCATCTCTCGCCCTGTGTCCCTTCTCGATGGACCATCAGGATTGTTGTGGCTCCTGATTCTTTGGGTATTCTCCTGTGCACTTCCAAAATGTTAAGTCTCGTTCACTTACCTCGGGATCCAACGACTATTTGTCCTCGCACTCAGATTTGACGGTTGTAACACGTTCTCCTTTTCTGCGCGCTCTTCGTCCTTTCTGAGCTTGATTAATGGCTCAAATCTTTTCATAGGGCCGATCTTACAATTGATGAGCTTGTCTTTTGTTGTATCTGCAAAGAATTTCTTCTTAAGAAGGGATTTCATGAATCTTTCACGAATTCTTTAAAAAAAACTCACGGATCTTTAATTTGTGTCCTTCGATTGTCCTTCCGCAGGTCTGCCTCCATGTGTTGTGATGTTTCCAATGATGTTTTGAGCGGACTGATGTCTCCTTACTCCTTTAGTGGACTGCGAATTGTTCTCCAAGATCCTTTAAACGTTGCGTCTTTCTGCAGCTGCTCTGCTTCTTCGCGTTTGTTGTCTGCAACGATCTTTTGAGCGGACAGGCAAACTGTGGACTTCTCTCCAAGCTTTGTGAAGAATCCGTGTCATGTGCTGTCGTTCATAGTGTAATCTCTGCGCTCTTATTGCTAATATCGAGGCTTCTCTCCAAGTGTGCAACTCTGCTCTCTTCTTGCTAAGATCGAGTCTGCTCTCCAGGCATTGTGAAGAGGCTTACATCCTAAGCTCTAATACCATGACAAAATGAGAACAAGAAGATAGAATTGGGAAACAAGAAAAAGAGCAAAGCACAATAGTATTGAGAATATGGGAAAAGGACAAGAGGTTGAGCTAAATAGGCTCAAGCAAATCAAGAACAAAAAGAACATAAAGAAATGATTGTACAGTTGGCCAGGACAATTGGCAGTGTACAATCAGATTGTTGAGGTTACATATATATTTAACAATATTAGCATCGTAATAATATATTAAAAAAATCATGTGCTATGAAATTTTTGTCATATTTGCACACAATTCTAGCGTCATTCTTTCAGGAAGTTTTCACTCATCATTGTCAATAATGCAGTGTGCAAAATTTAATGTGAGGAATCATGGTAGAAATTTGGTAGAAATTAGGCAAGCATACATCATCATTGTAACCCATCTCTTCTCTTTGAAGTTCAAGCTTATTCACTACAATGAATAAGAGAAACAACCACCATTCAAGCTATTGCTAAGTACCTAGTTTATGATATACCACCTAGCCTAGATTCATGCTAACGAATTCATCCTTGTCATCTTACTTGATTTTGGTGGGATTGATAAGACCTTCATATTCTTAAATCATAATATTTTAGTTCCACAAGGATTTAGGCTTGCTCAAAACACAATTTCCACAAGTATCTCTAATCTTCCACTTCTAGGTTGTCTTAATCCATAAGTATTGCAATCTTCCACTTCCTTTGCTTGTGTCTAACCATGGGAAATGGAAGTAACAAATTAAGTGATCTTTTTGAGGAATTAATTTTCTTTCACATCCTCTCAAAACTTCCTTTGAGACATGTAATACATTGCTTTGCCCTTTCTAGGAGATGACGATTCCTTTGGACTTTACTCCCTGGTCTTGATTTCTTCCATGGGTTTTTTAAGTATGTTTTCTCTCAAGAAGAAAAATAAATAACATGCACAATTGATTATATCATTTTCTTTTGTTTTNAACGAAGGGTTTTCGCCTTTCTTTTAAAGATTATTGTCAAGGTTCAGACATTTGAAACAAATTATAACAACAATGATCAAGACATCATGGGATTATTCACTGACTAGATTTATCGGAAGAGGGACAATTTATTGTCGTGGAGTTAAGGCGCCAATCCCATAACCACTAGAATATAACAATTCAAGTAACATTTCAGTTTTTCGGTGATTATTTATCAACTAACAGTTTAAAAAAGTCACATAGAATGCAATTATCAATGGTTGGAGATTAGATACACATCAGTCGAATTAACAGGTTGAGATGTGTGTGTTAAGCATTGAATAAATCGAGTATTGGACAAGTTTTATTTCTTGGATATCTTTGATCAAGGAGTGAGTTGTCGAAGATTAACGCAAAGTTATACAACAGGTATACGCAGGTATGAATTTCAAGTTTATGAAGAATCTACTAAATTAGGGAGCAAAATCATTTGTAAAACATTCATAAACATGAACAATAACGCGGGCATCAAGGCTCTGAACCTTATTTTTAAAGGGAGATCTAAAATAGTTTTATTTTTCACTTACCTGGAAATATCTATCAATTAGAAGTGAACCGTTGAAGAGATTTCCATATTATTATAATACACACAATGACCTTAAGAGATGCCATATTATTATAATACAAAAAATGACCCGAAGAGATGCCATATTATTATAATACACACAATGACTTGTAGGCTGCCGAATATTTGGGGTTGGGGAGATGGTGTTATATCAACAAGAGGTTTAGTAGTCCAAGGCAGGGCCCACCACAATGGTCTAGTCTCAACGTTAATTTAATTTACTTTAATTATACATAAAAATAGGCATGTTCCCCAACAAATCCAACTTCTCCCTATTGCAAGGACATAATGTGCAACCTGTGTAAAGTTGGTTATCCCTAGTTCTTAAAATGTTGAAACCTGGATATTGTGGTAGTGAGAAGCTACGTGCAATAAGGAGGACAACCGAATTAATGCATCCATCCCATTTGTTCTTGGATAATAGTGCATAGTGTGATTACCATGAGGTCAGGGAAGCAGAGGGAGCAGCGAAAACCCTGAATTTCTCCAAAATGCAAGGCACTCAAGGTAAGAAGCAAGCGATGGAATGCAGAGCATGGAAGGTAAGGAGAAAGTTCTTTTATTTTTCCATTCGTGGCACTGAATTTTTTATTTTTCTTTGAAGTGGAGGCACCAATCCCATACAATTAGACCATCTAATTCCAATTGATCAAAATACAACCTGCTGCAATATCTGGGAGAGTGGTCGTATAATGCACATATCAGAAATTAAAATAATAATAATAATAATTTATACAACATTAGAGGAAAGAATAATATTCAATGAAATTACTCTGATATAGAGTCTCACATGTGTTGAAATCGGTGGTGGCATGTGTTGCATCTGTTGAAATTGGTGTTGCACGTGTTGCATTTGAACAAGCTTTCCTAAAATCCAATGTCGCCACACATACACCGATATTTTTCTTTGTTGATAGGAAGTTAGTGGAGTCCAGTGGATTCTATAAACGGATTTCCTCTAGTACATTCCATCATTGGAAGAGGAGGAGGGCGGTCTAAATGTTCAGGGAAATCAGATTTCAATCAGTGAAAGGAAGAAACTCGGTCTTGTTTGTTTGAGGCAATTTGGGATTTTTTGAGAGATCTGAAAATGGGTAAAGAAATGAAGAAGTATGAACTCTTTGAATTCTATGCGAGAATATTTTGTTAGTCGGACAAAGCGAGTATCCGATAGAACTTCTATGCAAAATTTAACCGTGCAAATTGTCTTGTCACACAAAACTTTCTTTGCAAAATGGAGACGACCTACAAGTGTTTTGGACAACAAGTTCCAAGAGGATTTTTGAAGGGTGTTTCTCCCTTAAAATATAGAATATGGCCCTGTAGGTGTTTTGGATAACAAGTTCCAAGAGGAGCTTTGAAGGGTGTTGCTCCCTTAAAAGATAGAAGATAGCCCTGCAGGTGTTTTGGACAACAAGTTCCAAGAGGAGCTTTGAAGGGTGTTGCTCCCTTAAAAGACAACTTTGGTTTAAGCATTCATAAATTTTATATACATGAAGAATACAAACAACTATCATGATTCGGATTTTCATGCTTCTATCTTTTCTTTATCAGTTTAGGCTTTCGGAATTGTCGAATTTATGTCCCTTGATCTTTGTCCATTTACACATTTTTATAATGTATCTTCCATATCGACCTATCATGAATCTAAAACCAGAGGCCAGTATGAATCTAGACCTGGAAGGTCTGGATTTGAATAGTTTACTGGTGGAGTTACCGCTATTTCAATAGCTATTAGGCTTTGCAGATAAAAATAACAAGGCATATATTATTGTCCATGCTACTACAATGGCCAAATATTCTCGACCTTCACATGCACATCTAGCATATCGTAAGTATGTATATAATATGTGATATTATTTTACATCTAAATCATAGAAATTTGTTATCCTTTACATCTTGCTTGTTGATTGTCTTTGGTTTTGCTTTATTTTTTTTCGCATAAGAGGAAGCATGTATACCTGTAAAGTTCTTATTCCTTTAGAATAGTGGGAATAAATCTCGAGTTCACTTGCAAAATCATCATAATTTGAATTTAGTAAACTAATTATGTGCCTATTGTACCGTTAATTGATTTGTCCTGTATGATTTTACATATGTATAAACAGAAGATCAACAAGTAAATCAAGCTTGCAAAAGAAAGAGAATGACTCCTACGAATTCCATTGAGCAACCAAAGGAGGAAGATACAACAAATGTGACAAATATTGAGAAATGCATAGGCATAATTACCGACGATGTTTCTTACGATCCCATACCTTGAAACAAAGCAGGCCTTCCACAACATGTGTGGTAAGGAGTACACAACGAATATCAAAACCGATCAATGAATTGATCTTCATCCATTACTCCTTTTAACCGACGAATTGAGCTTCGACCATTACTCCTTCTAGACGGGATGCATTTGTAGGTGTCTTGACATAGTGAGTTGGTAAATACATGAATAAGGCTAATGTTAGTCTGTTTGGTTTTGTTTTTCAAGTCATTTTTTTTTAGGTGCATCAATCTCTCTTTCTCCCAGTCGAGTTTCAAATCTCTCTTTCTCCAAGTGACATTGATTGAGATTTGAACCGATGTCCCTGAGGGACAATCTATTATTCCTCTCGTGACCCTAATGCCCATGGAAGACTATGTGGAATTTAATAATGTTGAGGATAAATTAGAAAGGTTGAGACTCTCCAGAATAGTACAATACTCTAAATGGGGGTTTGAGAGCCCGAGAGTAGTACAATACTCAAAATGCGGCGCTCAATTACGACACCCTCCCATGGCGCCCCCTTTGTTGTAGAGACATGGTTTTCTTCATTCAACAAATGAAATAGGTGGTAGCCTATTTTCTGTAGAGTGTGCATGCAGATAGTCATGATGCAACAAACTCTATTGCAACAATTCCTTCTTGATTGAAATAATTAGAATACATGGCTATTTTTTTTATTTTTATTTTTTAAATGATTTTTAATGTCTAAAAAATAGTGATAAAAATTTCAGCATACCAAGGTTAATTAAGTCGCATCACAACCCCTGACCTAATTAGAAATTTCAAATTACCAAATTGAAAAATATAAAAATCGTTTATGTTTTCCAAAATAATAAAAATAATAAACTTGTTTTTCATAACACTACTAAATCTTTTAAGAAACTCCAAAATACACCGCACCAGTTAATAGGCGGTCAACAATGATTAACCACCAAGCAAATGTTATAGTCCCTAGTCAGAGGCAGGGACTAATAATGTGCAGGAAAAACTAAGTTTAAGTTCGTCTTTGAGTTGATAATAAGATTGTCTTCATTGTTACATGGACTTATATGGTGAGAAGCATCCAAGGAAAAAGAGTGGAGAGAAGTAGCCATAAAAGAAGGGAAAGGGGATTTGTAGTGTTTGATGTATCGTATGGACAATAAACATAATTTGCCAACATATTCGTAGACATGGAGTTTTGGGAAGGTAATATGAACATCATAAATATTTTCAAACTATATGCTATGAATTCTAGGTATAATCATTAGAATCTCTAGTTGTATTAATTCCTTAATGAGACAAGTAGAAAATGTCGTGTTTTATTAAGCTAAGTAAATTCATTCAAATGAAAACAATATTAAATTTGAAAAGTAAAATATGGCATGGAGTAAATAGGTTTTTGTCCATAGGTAATAAAAATTTTCCAAGTTCAAATTACAACTAGTATTAGTTCAAACTCTGAAACAACACTAAATGAATCTATCGTAGATTCAATATTGCAATTTAAAAGGAAAACATGACACGTGGCTTTTTTCATGGATAGGTATGAAAATTTATATTTGTAGAGATTACTTATATAGTTTCAAAATAAGTTTCTTATCACATTGTTGAATGTAAATGAATCTCCAAATTTACTATGTATTGTAGCCTACTAATGTAATTAAGGATTTAATGCACATTCGAGTGGAGTAGGAAACATGTAGGAAACCTCAACACATCCCGACAAGGTTCATAATTATTGTAGTTTTTACGAAACCAATCAAGTCTACCCTATTGATTTTAATTTAGGCTTTAAAATCTAGATTGATTTTACGAACCCAATCAAGTCTACCCTATTGATTTTAATTCAGGCTTTAAAATCTAGATTGATCCCACCAATTGTTGCACTACTACAATACAGGTTTGTTGCGTCATTGGTTTGTGTCACCATAGTCGATTTTTTCATTTTCAGTTTTCACTAGCGTGCATTGGGATTTCAACATAATTTTTGAGTCGTATTTGTGTCGAACCCACAACACTAAACACTTTCATTTTTTATTTTTTTTATTTTTTTATGTCGTGACTACATTGACTAGTGTTGTATTAATATCATTTTCGCTAATATTCATGTTGCATTGAAGTAGCATCTTATATGTAAAATTACAACATCTTATTAGTTTAATATTTGACAAAATGAGAAAAAGAAGATAGAATTGGGAAACAAGAAAAAGAGCAGAGTGCAATACTATTGAGAATATGGGAAAATGACAAAAGGTTGAGTTAAATAGGCTCAAGCAAATCAAGAACAAAAAGAACATAAATAAACGATTGTACAGTTGGTCGGGACAACTGGCAGTGTATAGTCAGACTGTTGAGGTTACATATATATTTAACACTCCCTCTTAAACTCAACAGTTACAAACCTCAGCACTGATAATGTCCAAGTGTTGTCTCTGAAAATCAAAAACGGATTTTCTTAGTGACTTTGTAAAAATATCTGCGAGTTGATCTTGAGAGCCACTTAATTGAAGTGTTATGTCACCATTATTGACTAGCTCGCGTATGAAGTGAAAACGAGTGTCAATATGCTTGCTTTTCTTGTGAAACACATGATTTTTGGATAGAGAAATTGCTGAGGTGTTGTCACAGAAGATAGGAGTTGGCTTATTTTCTGTATGTGCCATATCATTCAATATTCTTCTCAGCCACACAACTTGACATGAAGCTGAGGTAGCAACGACATACTCTGCCTCTATAGAAGATATGGATACAATTGGCTACTTCTTTGATGCCCATGAAATCAGGTTCGTGCCCAGGTGAAAAGCATGTCCTAAGGTGCTTTTCCTGTCATCTAGGCTTCCTACAAAATCATTGTCTGTGTAACCAGAGAGATGATTATCATCAGACTGAGTGTACCATAAGCCAAAATTGAGAGTTCCTGCAACATATCTCAGAATCCTTTTTGCCATCTTCCAGTGAGAATCTTTGGGGGATTCCATAAACCTGGAAACAAGGTTGGCTGCATACATAATATCAGACATAGTTGTTGTAAGATACAACAAACTTCTTACTAAACTTGTGTACATGGTAGAATCCATTGTAGGGCCTTCATCTTTCTTGCTCAATTTTTTTCCTAGGGGTATAGGATTTTCTGTTGGATTGTAGTCTTCTATGCGAAATCTTTTGATGATGTTTGATGCATACTTTTGCTGACAAAAAAAAATTCCTTTGGTTGATTAATCAACCTCAATCCCCAAAAAATATTTCATTATGCCAAGATCTGTCATCTCAAACTCAGATTGCATGGCATGTTTAAAACTGGTTAACTCAAGATTTCCAGTATATATCATGTCATCAACATATAAACATACAATCATACTTTTACCATGCTGGTCTGTTTTGGTGTACAAAGTTGGCTCATTTTGGCTTCTACTAAAACCACTTTTGATCAGGTAAGTGTCAATTTTGTTGTACCAAGCTCTTGGAGCTTGCTTTAAGCCATACAAGGCTTTCTTCAACCGATATACTTTGGTTGGGCTCTTTGACTTCAAATCCAGGTGGTTGATCCACATATACCTCTTCTTCCAAGACACCATTTAGGAAAGCTGACTTGACATCCATCTGGTATACTTGCCATTTGTGTTGAGCTGCTATGGCTAAGAGAGTCCTTACAATGTCCAATCTTGCTACTGGAGCAAAAGTTTCACCATAATCAGTACCTGTTTGTTGTGAGAATCATTTGGCAACAAGTCTTGCCTTGTGCTTTTCAATCTACCCCTTTTCATAAAGTTTAGTTTTGTAAACCCACTTGACACCAATACTTTTCTTGTGTCTGGGTAGATCAACAAGATCCCATGTCTTGTTCTTCTCAATGGAGTCAACCTCTTGGTTCATGGCTTGAATCCAATGTGACTCCTTAGTTGTCTCTTTAAAATATGTGGGTTGACATGACATTAATGTAAAAAGATTGTGTTGATCAATGTCATCCAACTACTGATGGATTTCTCTCAAACTTCGAGTTTTTTGATTTGGAAGTTCATAGGAAGAATTCCTGCTTGAAGTAGAGTTATCCTGAGAACTTTCAGGTTGTCCTTGTACCTGCAATCTTGGAAGAGAAGGATGATGTGTTTGTTGTCCTGAATTCTCTGCGTCTTCAGGATGTGATATCAATGGATCTTGACTGTCCATTGGTTGATTTTCAGACTCATTCCAAAATTGATTTTCCAGAAATTTTACATCTCTGCTGAGAATCAATTTCTTTGATATTGGATTGTAGAGCCTATATGTATTTGATGTTTTGTTGTAGCTAGTAAATATACATTTCTCACTTTTATCATCCAGTTTCTTCCTTAATTCAGAAGGTATGTGAGTGTATGCTATGCATACAAATGTCCTTAGATGGGCAACATTTAGCTTTGTCCCACTCCATGCTTCTTGAGGGACCTTCATCTTGATATTGGTGGTTGGAGATCTATTCAAGAGACAAACTGAGCATGCTACTGCTTCAGCCCAAAATGTATTTGACAAACATTTGTCTTTGAGAAGACTTATTGCCATGTTCATCATTGTCTGATTTTTCCTTTCAGCCACTCCATTCTGTTGTGGAGTATACTTGGTTGTAGTTTGCATGATGATGCCTTGTGATTTGCAGAAATTTGCAAATTATTTGGAGCTGTATTCTCCTCCTCCATCTGACCTGATAGATTTTACATATTTTCCACTCTGTTTTTCATCTTTAGCTTTGAATTCTTTGAATTTTGCAAAAGTTTCAGACTCGTGTATGAGAAAATAGATCCAAATTTTCCTGCTAAAGTCATCAATAAATGTTAGAAAATAAAAGCTACCACCTATTGACTTTGTTTGCATTGGTCCACATAGGTCAGTGTGAACCAATTCTAGGTGTTGTTTGGCTTGAGTGGAGGACTATGGAAAACTAGTTCTCTTATGTTTTCCAAGTATGAAAGACTCACATGGGGATTTTTCTCTTTGAAGACAGGTAGACCTTTGCCCATGGAGTGCTTCTGTAGAAGACTTAGACTTTGAAAGGGTAGATGTCCAAATCTTGTATGACAAACCATAGTTTCATTGGGGGTGGATGCACTTTGTGCATATGATTGGATCAGATTTGCAGTTCTGAGGGTCAGGGGAAACATTCTATTCTTGGTCATGTGGATTTAAGAAATCAATTTTTTGTTGGGGGTTTTATCATATATCCTATAGCTCCTTCAAAAAGTACCTTATATCCATGTTCAATTAGTTGTCCTACACTTAGCAGATTATGTGTTAGATCTGGAACATGATAGACATTGTGTATGTCTTTCTTTACATTTTGTTTAGTAAGAATATGAACTGTTCCTTTTCCTTGAACTTTGACTAAAGAATCATTTCCAAGTGTGATATCAGATGAAATTGAAGAATCAATGCATGAGAGTAAATCTTTGTTACTTTTCATGTGATTTCTGCATCCACTATCCAACAACCATAGATCTTTATGTTGTTCTTCAGTGTTGTGGCATGAGAGAAGCATACCATTTGAGGTTTCTCCTTCATGATTTGAGACATGTGCTCTACCTGAGAGTTGATCTGCTTGCTTCTTTCGATATTCAGATTCATAGTGCCCAAACTTTTTGTAGTAATAGCATTGTATGCTTGATTTGTCATTTGATATTCTCCCTCTGCCTCTTTGAGGCTGGAAATTTTGATTATGGTTTTGTTGTCTGTAACCTTGGAAATTATGATTCAGGTTCTGTTGTCTATGACCTTCATTTGAGTGATGGTGACTTGGACTACTACCTCTTCCTTGATGACCTTTGCCTCTCCCTCTGCTGAAAGAGAATTAATTCTTGAAGGCATTGGTTATTGACTCATCTTCAAGATGTAGTCTGGTCTCATGTGTCAACAGGGAACCCATTAATTCATCTGTTGAAAAATTTGACAGATCCTTGGATTCGAGGATGGTTGTAACAACCATTTCAAATTTCTTTGGTAAAATTCTGAGGACTTTCTCAACAATTCGTTGATCACGGATGGCTTCACCAATCAATATGATCTGGTTTACAATTCCCGTGACTCTGGTCATAAACTGATCAATGTTTCCAGACTCTGTCATTTTTAAAGTCTCAAAATGTGTCCTCAAGGTTTGCAGTTTGATTTTTTTTACCTTGTCATTGCCTTGGTAAGCTGATTTAAGGATGTCCCAAGCCTATTTTGAAGTAACAACGCCTATGATTTTTGAGAAAATCGAGTCATCCATGGAATTTTGAATGTAAAATTTGGCTTTACTCTCTCTGTTCCTTTGTGTTTCCTGAACAATTCTATGCTGGTTGGTCATGAAAGCAACGTCTGCTGGATCTGGTTCCACATATCCAAGATCCACTGGATCCAACACTCTTGTGCTTGCAAGAAGGATCTCATTCGAAGAGACCAAAACTCATAGTTCTTTCCAAGAAGAATCGATCCTTGAGTTGGTCCTAAATTGCTTGAGGTGGCCATCTTAAAAAAAATTAACAGTAAAAAATTGTTAGAGTTTTTCATGCTTACCTGTTTCCTGTGTGAAAGAATAAAAAACGAGGTCTATGAAATCCTCTGTTGTGACTTAGGACAGAAAAACACGGGGATGAGCACTTCTTTAGCTTCGATCTGGCTGGATCTGACTATCTGAGCACGAGATCTATAGATTCAAAAGATCAGAGCTCTATTCTTTAGCAACTGTAGCCCCTCTAATGGTTGAATCGAGCTATCTGAGTTTAATCAAGAGAAAAAAAAATAAAGTTCAGCTTCTCGTGTGACCGGGGGCTGAGAACCAGGTGCTTCGGGTTTTCGCGTTTCGAGACTTCGTGTTTTGGGAAGTTGGAGGACTGCTCACCTCTCTTCTTCCGACTCCCAATTTTCCGAAGTTTCGAACTAGAGCCTAGCGAGCGCTAGCTCCTTCCCTTTGACTTCCATGATGTGACCTCTGGCTATGACCCGAGGCCCAACTTTCGAGCGCTTCGTGATATCGAAAGATTTCTTTTCTCCCTTCTTCTAAAACCCGAACTCGTTCTTGCGTCAGATCAACGGTCCACGACTCCCTGTGATCCAACAGTTCATATCTCCTCTTCGCACTTCGAGACTTTGCGTCTCGGGATATCGAAAGACTGCTCGTCTCCCTTCTTCCGATACTTGAACTTGCGAACTCTTCAGGACCAGATCTACAGTCCACAACTCTCCTTCGATCAACAACTGTGATCCTTTCGCTAGCTCGGACTTCGCGAGTTTTCGCTTCTCCTATATCTGATTTCCCGATTTGCGAATCAACACAATGGTCATCTCTCGCCACGTGTCCATTCTCGATGGACCATTAGGATTGTTGTGGCTCCTGATTCTTTGGGTATTCTCCTATGCACTTCCAAAAGGTTAAGTCTTGTGCACTTACCTCTGGATCCAACGACTGTTGGTCCTCGCGCTTAGATTTGATGGTCGTAACACGTTCTCCTTTTCTGAGCGCTCCTTGTCCTTTTTGAGCTTGATTAATGGCTCAAATATTTTCATAGGGCCGATCTTACGACTGTTGAGCTTGTCTTTTGTTGTATCTGCAAAGAATTTCTTCTTAAGAAGGAATTTCATGAATCTTTCACGAATTCTTTAAAAAAAACTCACAGATCTTTAATTTGTGTCCTTCGATTCTCCTTCTGTAGGTCCACCTCCACGTGTTGTGATTTTCCCAACGATGTTTTGAGCGGAATGATGTCTCCTTGCTCCTTTAGTGGACTACAAATTGTTCTCCAAGATCCTTTAAACATTGCGTCTTTTTGCAGCTGCTTTGCTTCTTCGCGTTTGTTGTTTGCAACGATCTTTTGAGTGGATAGGAAGACTGCGAACTTCTCTCCAAGCTTTGTGAAGAATTTATGTCCCGTGTTGTCGTTCATAGTGTAAGCTCTGGGCTCTTCTTGCTAACATTGAGGCTTCTCTCCAAGTGTGCAACTCTACTCTCTTCTTGCTAAGATCGAGGCTACTCTCCAGGCATTATGAAGAGGTTTACGTCCTAAGCTTTGATACCATGACAAAATGAGAACAAGAAGATAGAATTGGGAAACAAGAAAAAGAGCAGAGCGCAATAGTATTGAGAATATGGGAAAAGGACAAAAGGTTGAGCTAAATAGGCTCAAGCAAATCAAGAACAAAAAGAACATAAAGAAATGATTGTATAGTTGGCCAGGACAACTGGCAGTGTACAGTCAGGTTGTTGAGGTTACATATATATTTAACAATATTAGCATCGTAATAATATGTTAAAAACATTATGTGCTATGAAATTTTTGTCATATTTGCACACAATTCTAGCGTCATTCTTTTAGGAAGTTTTCACTCATCATTGTCAATAATGCAGTGTGCAAAATTTAATGTGAGGAATCATGGTAGAAATTTGGTAGAAATTAGGCAAGCATACATCATCATTGTAACCCATCTCTTCTCTTTGAAGTTCAAGCTTATTCACTACAATGAATAAGAGAAACAACCACCATTCAAGCTATTGCTAAGTACCTAGTTTATGATATACCACCTAGCCTAGATTCATGCTAACGAATTCATCCTTGTCATCTTACTTGATTTTGGTGGGATTGATAAGACCTTCATATTCTTAAATCATAATATTTTAGTTCCACAAGGATTTAGGCTTGCTCAAAACACAATTTCCACAAGTATCTCTAATCTTCCACTTCTAGGTTGTCTTAATCCATAAGTATTGCAATCTTCCACTTCCTTTGCTTGTGTCTAACCATGGGAAATGGAAGTAACAAATTAAGTGATCTTTTTGAGGAATTAATTTTCTTTCACATCCTCTCAAAACTTCCTTTGAGACATGTAATACATTGCTTTGCCCTTTCTAGGAGATGACGATTCCTTTGGACTTTACTCCCTGGTCTTGATTTCTTCCATGGGTTTTTTAAGTATGTTTTCTCTCAAGAAGAAAAATAAATAACATGCACAATTGATTATATCATTTTCTTTTGTTTT
>JZKD02S0547334.1:131344-167388 GCA_000966675.3 Picea glauca | reverse complement strand
ATATATAATCATTAAAAAAAATCATCATAAGGGTGAAATTATGAAAGAGCCTTAAAAACTAAGGCATTGCATTCCAATAAAGTTTTGAAGGTTTTGAAGTTTGGAATAAGATTTGTCATGTAACAAAAGTTAAAGTACATGGATTAAATTAATAAGGTATATGTATTTATAAAAACAAACAAGACAATAAGATAATTTCATATTAAAATTGTTATAAAGGTAATGGTTATTAAACAAGTCAAAGTCGAGTTGTTAATTGTTATAAAGGTAATGGTGACTTAAGTCAAAAGTGAGTTAATTGTGACACCTAAAAACTACTAAATTCTATCTATCAAACACAAGCACATTGTATGTGTTAATTGTGTTTCCAAAACAATGTATAGATACCTTCATCATTTTATTTTCCACTTTTACTTTAAGATTTATTTATGTGACCTTGTTTCTCTTTGTCCTTGTCGTTCTAATGCCTCCACCTCCCTCTCTTAGTTGAGAAGCACCTTTGATAATCCTTTATTGTGATCCCTGTTGGTACAACCTCAGTCTTTGCATGTGAAGGTCCCTCTTCCCGAACAACAATGTGTTTATACTTGTGAGAGTGTCCTCTATGTGTGCCTTCCGAGTTTCTCATGGTGGATGAACCCAAATGCCCCCAAAATAAAAACCCCAACCACTACTCATCGACCTTCTAATTTAGACTTCCTGACAATGCCGAGTCCAACCCAAAATCTCCCAAGACTCAAACCTTACTTCCCAGAAAAACAAAACCAACTCCCTCCTCATTTCCTCAACAATATATATAGAGAACCATTGTAGTGTAATGTCCCCCAGCCCAACTGAGGAACATTATTGTGTAGATGAGAAGAATGAGAGCACACAAGGTAGCAAGGATATGAAGAAATTCAAGAACAATCAGCTACAACATAAATACATAAATAAATAAATAAGTGAACTAACATAGAAATGCACTAGAGTGCATGATGTATACAATTAAGTTAGATGCATTAGTAGGCATGTTGATATTGAATGCTTGGTGCATATGGATGTGCATTTGTGCATATGTACATGATTGAATATGAATATGAATATGACATATTTGTGGACTTAAAATAGTATGTTGTTATATACATGCAATAATGATGTTATGAAAACTGAGTATGACTAATGATGGATTATGTATTCAGGAAAAATGATATAGCATGGTTAAAGGTGTGGATTTTGTTGTTGTTTATCACTTCCATCCATGTGAAGACCCATGATGATGGTAGGAATGGTGATTAAAAGGATGGAGGAGGAATACTGCAAGCTTCTAAAAATAACAATTGATCAGGTAGCATCAAGTAGGTTGATAACAACCATATGTGTATGCATTTGGTTGCTTTAGATGCATAAATGTTGAAGGAAATTGAGGTAAGAATTCCCTCAATTAAATTTTCAAGATTTAAATTGATATGTAATGGCCAAATACCTAGAGTATATAAATGTTGTTGATGCTAGAATGCATGTAGATAAAATTTAGTTGCATATTGTGTTATGATTGGTTATGGGATCATAACCAGGTCATGTCAAGAGATATACTCCTACTATAGTGATGAATAACCATAGAGATAGTCATGTGTGAGACCATGATATGGTTGGATATGGAGTGTTCAATGGTTTCCCATGTATAGTTTATGTTTGGACTGCAACCTCTTTGCCGACACTGAAGAGCACTCATGAATTATGTTTCCCCGTGTTGTGTATGGGTTGAAGAGCAGGGCATCCAAATACTTCGGTAATATTGGGAAGAGTTCAAATGATGTGTTGAGGCATTGGCCAGACCTTCCAACTCGCCATGGTGGAGTGCATCACATAGTTATGTGGTATTATGTAGTTAATGTTGGGATGCATAGTGTAGATGTGACCATGAGTATTGGCATCTCGATTTTGTTATCTTATTGGTAATTATTTGTTACACTATAAAAATCATGTGGTGATGAAAATGCATAATGATGGATATGTGCATTGTATTTAATATGAATACTAGATGAAAATGATTGAATTGTTGTTTGTTACAATTCTGAGATCACTTTTTGGAGTTGTTGAAAATGTTACAGGTAGTATGAAAGGAATTATTGAATACATTTTGGTGAATGGATGTATATATTATATGGCATAGAAATTATTATGCTGCTAGTGAAATGATGTGAGCATTGCTAACTCATGAAGTTGAGAACACTTCTAGAGCTGTTATATATTGCAACAAGAAGGTTGGAGGTTAAAGTAGTTACATAATGATGAATTATAGAAAAACTCTATCGAGGGAACATAGTAATAAAAATATTGATGTCTAGAAGAAAGAAAATAATGGTTGATAATACATGTGTAGAGGATGATGGGTTCATTCCAATTATTAGTTGGATTAATGGAAGTGATTGAATTGTTGTTGTAATCAATTCTAAGATCACTTCGTGAAACTTTGTAATTGTTGCCATGAAAATGCATATTTGTTATGATATGCTAACAATTTGTTTGGATGAGTGTAAATTAAGCATATTGCAAGCAAAATGGTCTTGGATATGGAAAGGATGTAAGCCCATAAGGAAGGCTTCTATCTACAAATGTAAGAGCCAAACATTATGAGAAAAAATCCTCATGTTTGAGGAATTTTATTTTCCTGTATAAAATAGATTTGGAAATTTGTAATTAAAAATTGTTATGATATGCTAATAGTTGGTTTGATTGAGTGAAGGTTGAGAAAATTGCAGGCATAATGGTCTTGGGCATGGTACTGTTGTAAGCCATAATTGATTCGTAAATGGGAAGCTTATAGTCTCACCATTTCACCAACTCGTATATATTTGTAGTAAATATAACCTTTTCTCTTTATTGATGGGAATAGACTCGACCAAACAAGTTGCAAGTCGAGTCGGCCCAAATAAAAATGGATTCGACTACGGGGAAGTCGAAATGGGGAAATGAGTCAGACAAAAAGAATGATTCCAATCAAGTCAGAAGATATGTTAGTCAACCAAGTTGACTTATATGAAAGGCAAGTCAACCAAGTAGATTCGACCAAAGTTGGGTCGAACAAGTAGAATTAGATGAAAGTTGGGTTGACCAAAACAAGCCAAACCAACCAAAAAGACTCCAGTCGAAATGGTGGGCAGATTGGTTCGCCTAGGAAAAATTAATGGTCGAATGAAGAAAGTAATTCGACCAAAAATGAACCCCGTTGGTAATGGGTTGACCCACAATTAGCAACAACAGTTAAAGAGTGGATCTGGTGACCAATCATGATGGAAAACCTTCTAAAAATCGAATTTGGAAACCAACAACTATGGGGAAAGTATGCAAGACAAATTTGATAACCAACAGTATATCAAAACATTTAGAGGGAGAATTAAGAGACCCACAACATACAAGAAACACTCAGGGGTGTTTTTGACAATCCATGGTACATCAAAAACGTTTTGAAGTTGAGTTGGACATTCAACAAGAGAGAAAAATGTACGGGGAAAAATTCACAGCCGACTGAATTGCAAAAACATGCAGATGGTCTGTGGGTAATTAATAAACTTCTAGAAAACCCCATCTTCTATGATTTATGGGAAGAAATGAAAATTCCCAACAAAGTCGAGAATGTGGCCAACGACTTAAAAACGAAATTAGAAACCCCCAATGAATTCAAAACGACTCGGAGAGGATGGTCGTCGATTCCCAACTCAGAAAATCAATGCACGGCTATGGTTAAAGAGTCATTAGTCTGAATTACAAACCCATGACAACCATTTTCATATAAAAAAAGCTCAAGTCCAAACTGGTATGAAATTTCATTTGCTAAATAAAATGCAAACAACCATTAAGTGATGGTGCACATAATAAATATTCACAAATAGCACAACCACAAAGAATTCATCACGCATAAAATCACAATTTACCCTGCAAACCAAAATGGGAAAACCAACATTCATTTGGCTTCGACTATGCTCTTATTTATTCAGCAATGGGTAACTTACAAGCTCTTTGGTTCATCTCTATGCTCCTTAATGATATCTGGGTTTCCTCTCTACATCATTCACAACCAAAGAACCCCCCTCTCATTGTGGGGAAAACATGATATAGAATGTTGAGTCGACTATGAGGATAGATGGAAGGTCAAGTGCCCCCAATGCTTCAACTTATCTCAAGTATGTTTCTCCTTCATTTCTTTGTTTGTTTTGTCTTTTCTCCCACAAGAAAAGGTTTTATGAACGTCTCATTATTTATTTTATAAAATAATATACTTCTCAGTTTTACATACATTATATACAAAATTGGACATCAATCCTGATGGCTTGGGGCCCTTCACGCCAACAATTCAGTCTCCTTTTTCATCCTTATCCTTAAAATTTTCATGTGTTGATCATCTTAGAGTCTTGTGCCAATAGCCAATTTTTCTCGTCGATCTGATTCAGATCACACTTCCCCATTGAGAGGCTTTTGGTCCAAAAAGCTTCCAAGGATAGATGTTGGAACTTGCTTTTGATCTAGTTCCTCTCATACCACTTCCCTTTCCTTGTAGTCTATCCTTTGAGACCAATTTGCCACATATCATGTTGTCCTTTTCAAGTCGTTCACTTCTTCTGCTGCAACATTGTGTATTCCTTCAACTCCTCAAGTCAATGAGGTGAAAGGTCTTCAACATTTGGAATAACCTGATTTTATTCCTCCTAATCCAACATGGAGGGTTCAAATAACCTCAAATTTTCCACGTTCACCACTGAGTTGATTTTCATATAAGGTGGAAGTTTCATCCCGAAGGTATTCTCATTCACTTTTTCATTGATCTCAGATGGTCCATATCTAATGGGTTTGAGTTTCTTTGATGCTCCTTGAATTTGTTTCCTATAGAGATAAAGCCACACTTAGTCTCCAACATAGAACTTATGATCCTCCCTGTGTTGATCATGCCTGGCTTTGTACAATTGTTGTCTCTTCTTAGCTGCTCCTAAACCCTTAGATGTATATTCCTGATCTTGTCCACAAATGTGATTTCCTTTTGTTCTTCTCCTTGTAGTCTCGCTTCTTCCTTTTGTTGTCCATAAACAATATCAAATGGAAAAGGATGCAGATAACCAAAACAAGTCTCAAAAGGAGACTTATTGGTGGAAGAATGAAGTTCTCTATTGTAAGAATGTTGAATGCAGACTATCTTTTCATCCCAAGTTTTCATATTTCTACTACTGTAACCTCTCAACAATTGCACTAGTGTCATGTTTACTACCTCAGTTTTTCCATCAGTTTGAGGATGGAAGGCAGTGGAGTACTTCAACTTGGTATCCATTCTTTCCCAAAGAGTTGTCCAAAATATTCCTAAGAACCTGCTATTCTAACCAGATATGATGGAGGTTGGCAATCCAAAATGTACCTAGAAGTGGCTAAAAAATAGCTGAATTGATTCTCATCTAGAGATTATCTTCTTATAGGGAATGGGCACACACATTTTTCTAAAAAGGTATACCACAACGAACAAGTAGTCATGGCCTCTTTGAGTCATAGAAAAACCTCCAAAAAAATACACAGAGATGGTCTCCCAAGGTCTTCTTAGTACTGGAAATGGCATGTACAAACCAAGTTTCTGGTTGCTTGGCTTGCTAGTGTTGCAAAGAATGCAACCTCTAACAAACTTCACTACCTACTCTTGCATATTTGGTCAATACACATACCGTTGCAGAATCACCATTGTCTTTGTCATGCCAAAATTCCCAACAACTCTATAAGTGTGTGCTTCTCTCATCAACTGAACTCTTTTGTTCATAGATATGCGTAGTTTGTTCAGTTTGTACAACAACCCATCTTGGAGGTGGTATTCATTTCCTTCCATGATAGCAACCAAATCTCCTTTAACTGCTTGTAGACTCCTCTGAAATCATCATCTCCCTCATAATATTCACTCAGAAGTTCATGAGTGAAAGGCTCAAGCTGCATTACCACTCCAATTGTTGCAATATTGTTCACTAGTGGTAGAGAGATCATGTATGCTAGTCTATTCATGACTCCTTTATTGTACTTAATAAATAAATGAAACTCTTGCAAGAAACCTAACCACTTGTGTTAGCACCAGGAGTTGTTCTTAGACTGCTTTAAGAACAAGCCCAATACCCATCAAAATATAAATGATTAAAATAGGTTTATACTTGAGTGGATCAACAATACTGAGAAAGAAAGGGAGAGGGCAACAAACTGTATACTAGATAAAGGTTTTATATAATTATGGATAGAAGCATAGAGAATATGACAAAAGGAATAGCATCCATCATACATAGATCCTTTCTACAAATAGATTAAAGAGTTCTTAAACAATAAACACTGATTAATAGGAAAGCTACAACAGATCCTTTGCTGCCCATGAATCCATCAATCAATGGCAGTTATAATCCTCAAATATTGCAATCTATTTAAGAAAGAAGATAAGGTGAAATGATAACAAAGAAAAACAACATCTGATAAACAACTACATGAATATTCAATGGCAGGAATGTGATTACAAACAAGCCCTCGGGCTTACAAATAAGCAACTAAACTGCTCCTCAAGCTCTCTCCTCTCTTGGATCATGAACTGAACCTTTTCCTTAACAAAAAAACTTATATCTATATTGTATCATTTCTTCCTACTCTAAAGAGGTCTAATCCCAAGTGGTTGCATTGGATTCTTTTTTCTCTAGGAGCTGTTACAACAAGGTGAAACATAAAATCCACCTAGCTCCTCTTTTTTTGGATCTTGTCTATTGTGATAAATGCCTTTTGAAACAGGTCATGCTTCTGGATCTGGTGATAGAAAACATGTCCCTCATGTCCAAATACCTCCTAGGAAAACATTCGAACCCCCTGATATAGGTGGCATCCCTCCTACAACTCGGATTTATTAGACTGTTAGAGTTTGCAACGCAATTTTAGGATTCACTACAAACTTTCCTGTAGTTGATGTTCTCAACATTTCTCCCAAACGACTAACTGGGTCGGGATGATATTTGGTTATAAAGTCAATGATATTATGATTCATCTCCAATTTTTTTTTATAAGAACCCATATAAGCATTTAAGAGTTATTATAAAAATACGACTCTGCTATGTACTAATTTGTTGTAGATTGTTTTAATTTTAGTAGTTTGTAGCGCCTCTGCAGGATGCACTGCGAACTTTCCTATAGGTGTCATTTTGTCTTCGAAAAATATTAGTTGTGGCCAAAACTGTGCAAGATACCTTAAAAACCTTTGTTAATTCCTGCTACAACCTCAGGTGTCCTCTCTGCCTCTTTTCACAACAATACAAAATGGTTTGCAGCGCTGTGAATTCATAGCAAAGTTTAAAATTTGCAGCAGCAAGCCTTTAGGATAGGTTTTAGATCCCCAGGATTTCAATTTGCAGAGGGATGGAGAGGGTTAATATTACAACGAGAAGAGGTTTCTCAGGACCGATCAAAGGTGAAATTAGTTAGGTTTTTTCATGCGAAGAAAAGAGGGGGTTTGCAACACAGTGAATTCATAGCGCACTGAGTTTGCAACAGATGAGGATTGATGATTGTAAGAAAAGGCTGAAATTGATATTTTTGACATGAAAACATAAACTTGGGTCTGCATAAGGTTTATGATATAAGGACTTTAGAAGATAACCAAGTAAAAGGAGTTTGCAGTGAAAATGATATGAAACAGTTGGCAGCGCCAGGAGTCTGCAACAACAATCAGTCGACAACGCTTTCTTTGCAAAAGGAAATGAAGATGGAAAATGATAAAATATCCTTTTGAAAACGATCCTTTAGAGTTGCTTGATGATGTGATGGATTTGAAAACTAGAGTTCATCATTAGAGACTTTTACAAAATAATAATCATAAAAATATTTGACACATGCTTTATTTTTGAATTGTTGTGAACTTTTAGGAGAGTCTCTTGACTCCTGAACAATCCATGTGTTAACATTTGGATCCATGGGGGATGACATGCTCCCTGTGAGTTACCAAGAACATTTTAGTTCTAGTGCCTAATCCATTGGGCTATGGAGTCTTATTGTTGATCTACGACAAACCAATAAACTAAAATAAACAAAAATGCTTGTATGATGAGCTTATTCCCTTACTTCTAACTTAATCTCTAAGATGCTTGATCAGGTGAAATAAAAAATCCAGTGCATCCATGAAAGTACCTTATCTAATGATTGAATTCCTTGCATAACCCTGCTTAATGGAAATTCAAATTGAAAATTAAATCCAATTTGAAAAATCATCCACTTTGAATAACCAATTCCACTGACTGATTATAGGTAACTCATAAATGTCTCTTTCTCTGATGTTTCCAACAAAAATGCAAAAGTATCTTGAAGAATATGTGTGAATACCACTTGTTGATTGATAAAAAGGAAAGGACAACTTGTGTCTATAGTATATTCATGTTCACAAGTATAGAGTAACATACAATCTTCTTTCTTCACTGTATCCTTTTCTTCAAATGATGATGGTTCTTGTTCTAAGTTTTCAAATGCAAGATCATTCTCAGAACAAATGGAAACAGTCTGATTATTTTCCTTATCATGCATTTCAACCTCAATAAAATTCTCCATATAGAGAACCATAGGATCAATAAGAACATGGAAAGGTTGTTGTTGACTTATAATGTTATCATTATGTTCCAAAAAACTTGTGTGATTTTGCAGCTCAACTCTCTGTACTCTATAAGCAACTTCAAATTTTCTTTCAAAATATTAAATGAAGAAAAGCATAAGGGAAATGACTTACCTCCAACTAAGTCACAATTTTCCCTATGATAGAGGTCATAACTATCATAAATGGGATGAATGCTTTCATAAGACCGTTGAAAAGAATCATTTTCTAGATGAAAGGATATTGCTGATATTTTTTGGAAATCAACCTCATCATAGTCATTGTACTCATCATATACAGATAAACCAAAGGTTTCTTGAAGATCATAAATAAAAAAATTAGAGACAACAACTTGCTCCTCAACATGTTGCTCTGCCAACTCCTTCTCATGGCATCCTTCTTTTTCATGTTCACTGTCAGCTATGTTTGCATTCCACTCCTCATCCTTAACTTAATCTGAAAATTTTCCACAGGCTCTGAGATTATCCTCAACATCTTGATCATGAATGAACATTTGTTGCAAGGTGACATACCTCCTTTCTAGGAGAAGGAGAGAAAAATATGGATGAAGAGTTGTTACAACAAACAGTCTAGCAACAATTTCAGGAGGTCAGATATCTAAAGGCATGCTGCAATAAAAACTATCAAATATCCTATTGAAAATAGCAAGAGATTCATCCCCCCCTCTTTTCAAATCATAAAAATCAGCTAAGTACTGGTAAAGATATTTTTTCTCTCCCCAGTACCTTGAAAATGCACTAAATAACTCATCCCACGAACCAATGGAACCAACCTCTATATTTTTAAACTACAAAGAAACATCTCCAACCAAAGATTTGGCAAATAACCTCATAAAAACATCCTCATGCATGATTTCCAAATTGTCAATGACATTCTGAAAATCTCCCAAATGCTTCTCAACTATAATATGATCTTCTCCAAAAAAAAGATGTAGATATTATAAAAACTTTGGAGGGTAAGGATGAAGAGTAGATGGCAGTTTTAGGGGTTTAAACATTTTTTCTCTTTTTCTGGACTGAACATTAGGTTCAATGGATTGATTGCAAATTCCAACAATAGTGGTAGAAGATGGTACTATGATCAGAGAAATTGGTGAATCAGTTGTATCATTCAGATGGTTACATGGCTGATCATGTTCAGGAAGGATTTGAATAAAAACATTGTTCTCATATGTTTCAAATGAAGGACTAGGGTCAACATCAACTAAGTAAGAAGAATGCATGCCTTGTTCTTTCAAAGAGGGATATACAATAGTAGGATTATGGTCATTAGAGTAAACAAAGCAAATAATGATTCTCTTGATATATGAAGGAAAGGATAGGAAAGAACTGATAAAAAAGAATATGAGCTCTTGAAGAAAACTTATATCTTGATACCTGGATTTCTTGTGTCTTCCTTCCATTTTCCATTTGATCTCATTCCTCAGTGGAGTCTTGTAACTTGATTTGAATCACCAATAAGTTCTTCAAATATGTGGAGTCGCCATGGTGAAAAATTGCAGTCTATTCTGTCACCAATCCTTGCTCACCATTAAGAAATGGTAGTAATCTTTGTCGTCCCTCCCAGGGAAGATCTTCAACTTCATTCTCGGCAACACCACAAAAAATGTTAGCACCAGGAGTTTTTCTTAGACTACTTTAAGAACAAACCCAATACCCCTCAACATATAAATGATTAAAACAGGTTTATACTTGAGTGGATCAACAACACTGAGAAATAAAGGAGAGGGCAACAAACTATCTGCAAAGGAATTCCACTGGTCATGGAGTCATAACATCCTAAAGATAAAAGGAAATCAAACTGTATACTAGATAAAGGTTTTATATAATTATGGGTAGAAGCGTATATAATATGACAAAAGGAAGAACATCCATCGTACAAAGATCCTTTCTGCAAACATATTAAAGAGTTCTTAAACAATAAACAACGATTAATAGGAAAGCTACAACAGATCCTTTGTTGCTCTTGAATACATCAATCAATGGCAGTTATGATCCTTAAAGACTGCAATCTATTTAAGCAAGAATATAAGGTAAAATGACAACAAAGAAAAACAACATCTGATAAACAACTTGATGAATCTTCAATGGCAGAAATGTGATTACAAATAGGCCCTTAGCCTTACAAACAAGCATATAAACTGCTCCTCAATCTCTCTCCTCTCTTGGATAATGAACTGAACATTTTTCTTAACAAAACAAAATCTATCTATAGTGTATCATTCCTTCCTAATCTAAATAGGCCGAATCTCAAGTGGCTGCATTGGATTCCCTTTTCTCTAGGAGCTGTTACAACAAGGTGAAACAAAAAATCCACCTAGCTCATTTTTTTTGGGATCTTGTCTATTGTGATAAATGCCTTTTGAAACAGGTCATGCTGCTTGATATGGTGATAGAAAACATGTCCCTCATGTTCAACTATCTCCTGGGAAACCATTCAAACCTCCTCAGATAGGTGGAATCCCTCTTACAAATAAGATTTATCAGATTGTTAGAGTTTGCAACTCAATTTTAGGATTCACTGCAAACTTTTCAGTAGGTGATGTTCTCAACTTTTCTCCCAAACGATGAACTGGGCCGGGTTGATATTTGGTCAGCAAGTCAATGATATTATGATTCATCTCCAAAAATGTTTTCAGAAGAACCCATATCATAATTTAAGAGTTATTATAAAAATACGACTCTACTGTGTACTAATTTGCTGCAGACTGTTTTAATTTTAGCAGTTTGCAGCGCCTCTGCAGGATGCATTGCGAACTTTCCTATAGGTGTCATTTTGTCTTTGAAACATATCATTTGCGGCCAAAATTATGCAAGAAACCTTAAAAAAAATTGTTAATTCCTGCTACAAGATCATGGTGTCCTCTCTACCTCTTTTCACAGTAAGACAAAATGGTTTGCAACGCAGTGAGTTCGCAACAGAGTTTAAAATTTGTAGCAACAAACCTTTAGGATAGGTTTTTGTAACACACCACAATGGGGCTAAAAAAAATAAAAAAATCGTCCTCCTTACAGGAACAAATCCTCTTTCTCTCTATGAGTTCTAATTTGGAGATTCCAGGACTCAGCCCAAGCCTCCGGTCAAGATTCTCCGAGTCTAAATCAAACGAGACTTTGAGACCATGATAGTCTCACCTCTAAATCTGACACAGGCCCTTTCAGCCTCTGTTGTAGGTCTTATGATACCCGTGACCTTCTCCTTTGCGCTTCAATGAAGTTTCGGAGTTGGCGTTAGCCCCTTTTCTCTTGGCCTCTCCTTGAATGTGACCTTGGCAATGACCACGAGATTGCGGGCATGGCCACAAGCGGTTTGGGGTCAAACTACTTTTGGACCCGCAATCCTCCTCAAGTCTCCATGTGTCCTCCTAACGAAACCATGGTTTGAATTGCGACCCACCCTTGAGATTTTAAACTTCGTGCAACTCCTATCCCTGCAATGCTGCATGATCGTCGATCTCGCGATCTTGACGATACTGTCTGAGTCGACGGTTCAGATCTGTGCCTCTCGAATCTATGGACCAAATCTATCCCTCCTAGATCAACGACTGTGATCTCTTTGCAATTCTGGACTTCGGGGTTTTGAAATCTCAAACCTTGCTTCTTCCATAATTCAAAATTCCTAAGCTAACGATCTGCAAACACCTGTCTTTCTCGATCAAGGGTCTTGCTTCCACTTAGGGTGTTTGACCATTTAACCTAAATCAATGGTCCTCCAACCCTCTTCTCTATCGACGGTCGAGATATCCTTCGGGTTTCGGACTTCTGAGATCTCAAATCTCAAACCTTTTCCCCAATGACTTTTATCTGAAGGCTACAATCCTCTGATACATGTCCTTTTGATCTGATGGTCGAGGATTACTTCGGGTCTTTACCTGGAGCTCACAGATCTATGCCACGTCTCTACTGAACTCTGACGACCCAGATCCACTTCGGGTGATCCGACGCCTAAGATTTACTTCGAGCGATTTGATGATTCAGATTCACTCCGAGGTCCATGATCTATCGCAATGTGTCCCTCTGGATTGGGCGGTCTAGATTTACTTTGGGTCTTCAGGGTTCGGGAATTTCAACTTTTAACCGAAAACCTTCGAACATATTTCTCCGGAGTTCACAATCCATCGCCACCTGTCCCTCTTGACGATGGACGGTCCCAAACTACTTCAGGACTTCGAAACTTTGGTAAGTCCTCTTCTCTTGCATGTGCAAGGTACTAAGGTTCGTGCACCTTGTTTAAATCAGATGACTATTGAGCCTCTACGATGTGATCCAATGACCACTATCACTCCTCTTCCTAGGCTTCTGACTTACTCTGACTTAGAAGGTTTTCTAAGTGCTCAAAGGATTCGACCCTTGCTCCTCCTATAGGCCTGCCTCCTAGATTTCATCTGTGCTTCTGAAAGCGCTATCTCTTTTGAGCTTGATCTGTTTGAAGGTTTTTTCTGTCCCACACATTCCTTGCGTTTCAGGGATCGCTTCAAACTTAGATCGAAGGTCAACGACGATCGATAGTTCACAGGAATTGCGGGGTCCCAACATGTGGTGTTGGCATGTTTTACAGGTAGCGTATTCTTGTCATTGATGGCAAGTACAACAACGACGATGGCTTAAGTATAGGAAGAATGTGCCAGGTGGGCACCAGAAGTATTTTGGGAAGACGCAGCAGAGCAAGCTCGATAAGATCAGAAAGGATAGTCCAGAGTGTGCATGTTTTTCATTGATGGAAAATATCACGACCAACAGCACAGGGATAATGGCATGGCAATGGAAAGTTCAACAAGTGATCATTGGATCTCATTTAGAAGCGTAAACTCTAGGAGTCAATTAAACAACTCACGACAGAAAATTGTGAAATGCGAAACCACAACTTAATATCCATTTCAGAGTTTCATATACTGGGAGTTGGAGGTGTCAAGGAAACTCACGACAAGAATGATGAAATCGCGAAATGTGAAACCACTCCATTTCGGAGTTTTGGATACCGGGAGTTGGAGGAGTCAAGAGTCGAGACTCTTCATCACAGGAGTCCCGAAGTTGCGAAATGCGAAATGCCAAAATCCCAAAACATGCACATCAACAAAGACTCCATTTCGGAGTTTCGGATACCAGGAGTTGGAGGAGTCAAGAGTCAAGACTCTTCATCACAGGAGTCCCAAAGTTGCGAAATGCGAAACGCTGAAATTATGAAACAGGCACATCAACATTGACTCCATTTCGAAGTTTTAGATACTGGGAGTTGGAAGTGTCGAAACACTTCACCACAGGAATGTCGAAAATACGAAAAACACCTTTTGGTGCAAGTTTTGGATACCAGGAGTTGGAAGTGTCGAAACACTTCACCACAGGAATGCTGAAATGTCGGAATGCTGAAATGCAAAAAACACCTTTTGGTACAATTTTTGGATACTGAGAGTTGGAAGTATTGAAACACTTCACCACAGGAATGCCGAAATGTCGGAATGCCGAAATGAGAAAAACACCTTTTGGTACAGGTTTCGGATACCGAGAGTTGGAGTGTCGAAACACTTCACCACAGGAATGCCAAAATGGCGAAATCAACGCGAGACCTTGTGCTTGTAATCCAACGGTGTTGGATACTTGGAAATCTGATCGAAGGGCTACTATTGCTCTTCATAGTTAATCGATCAGTTATGATTCAGTTAGCAGAACTGAATCATGACTCTTGGATGGTTGGTGATTCAGTTGCTGATGTGTTTTCTTGGAGGTTCATAGTGTAACTGCGAGATATGACTGATGGTTTCTGCTAGAGGACTCAAAGAGGCCTCGGTGTGATTGCCAGAGGAGCTAAAGAGTCTCAAGGCATCTGCCAGTGGAGTGAAGACTGTTCATAGACACGATTGATAGATTGAAGAGCGTTGAAGCCTGTAACTGCAACAGAGAGGATGAGCTCGACTATGATAGAGAAGACGAAGAGTCTCGACTGCTAGATAGGCTAAGGAATCTCAACATAACACCCAGTGATGATGAACGCATGGGTATAACTGCCAGAAAAGCTGAGGAATTGCCATGATGATCAGGAAGAGGACTTGACACAAGGAGAACATGCAGAACAGAGAGAGTGTGTTGATTCTCGAGTGAGTGAAGTGGTGGCAATATGGAGTGGCAGTGAATATCCCGATGTGGAAAACAATGGCGGGGTGTAGAGCATGCAGAAGCATTGTGCATATAGTATGCACAAGGTGCACAGAGACTATAAGAATGTAAAACAAAGAAGAGATGATGGCTGTTGTTGAGAGTGATTCAGGTGTGTAGAAGGAGGTAGAGTGCATCAACTGAAATGCACATAAGAGGAATGGTGCATAGAAGGGACATGGCACGCAGAGCATAAAGCGTAGCAGAAGCAAAGAATAAAGATACATAGCTGAGACAGTAAAAGAAGGCTGAGGTGCACTTGTAGAGAAAAGTAGAAGATCAGAAAGTGCAAGAAGATGCAGGCAGAGAGACACTGATACAGGAGAGCAGAGCAACATAGCAGAACAATGATAAGCCTGGTAAGCCAATGAACTATTGAATCACTGTAATAAGTTTCAGTAGAAAATATTTATATTTCAGGGTGGTAGGGAGGTGCTAGGGAGGACTGTTGTCCTTAGAGGTTCAAGTGGGTGCTTGAACACTGGGAGTTGTAGCTTCCATCTGGTTGCAGCCAGAGAAACCAGGGTGGCAGGGTGGTGCAAGGGGGAACTATTGTTCTCTGTTATACAGGTTGGTGCCTGTGTGACTGGAAGTTGGTGCTTCCATCCAGTTGGTGCTGGAACACTTAGGGAGTTGGTGCTTCTTCTAGTGGGTGCTAGAGAAACTAGGGAGTTGGTGCTTCCTTCTAGTGGGTGCTAGAGAAACCAGGGAGTTGGTGTTTCCTTCTAGTAGGTGCTAGAGAAAATAGAGAGTTGGTGCTCTCAGCAAGTTGCAGCTTGCAAAACAGAGGTTGTAGCCTCACAATGAGTTGGAGCTCATATGTATGATAATGTACAGAATGTAAAGATTACTTATCATACCAAGAAGAAGAGGTTTTTACCATTTATGGGTTTCCTTAGGAAATATCTATCTCTGTGTATCTCATATGTGTGAATGATGCTGAATGTTCTATTTCTTACTTCCATGAATTATTGTGATTGTCATTGAGTGCTCTGTAAAGATTTTAAAATAAGCATAATTGTTTAAGCACGGTAACAACTGTTTCACCCCCCCCCCCTCTCAGTTGTCCAACATGTGGGTTATTTACTAGGGAGTTTGACCTCAACAATCTATAAAGTGATCGCTTGATTCTAGTCTAACCGGGATCGTTGATCCTCCAGCCCATCGAGATCAACAACAAGGGTGAATTATGGGCTGTGAACTAGTGCGTCCGCTATTTTCATCTTCGTGCTCCACAATGATTTCCCCACCCTTTATCTCCATTCATAGATTGACGATGCATATCAATTGCAGGGTTTAACTTGACCTTCGTACAACTTGACATCTCGGAGCCTCGAGCTCCAAAGTTCCTAGACCCAGGGCACGTGGATCTTCATAAAACTCTGAGGCTATGATCCCCGCTCTTAGTCGGGTTTTTGGTTAAGGAAATAAGTACAAGTTCAGAGTCTCCTAGACTACTGGTTTGAAGGGAACACCTTCCCAACTCGCATAGATTTGAGCTCTAAATCAAGGCAAGGTAACTTGTGAGGTTAACAAATCGGTAAATATTCCCAGAGGCTCGCTCCAACTCCGGAACGATGATGTAAATTCCTGGGGAAAGCGCCTTCGAGTGATTAAACTGGGGCATATGGAAATCCAAGAAGAATTGTAGGTTCTCAAGGAAACAAACACATATTCATAACTTAATCATTTAATATAGAGAAATAAACCTTTATAGACATGTAAATACTCACATGCATCCATTATTTACAATTCAAAAACATAAGGCAAGAAAACACTTATCATAACCATAGAGTGTGATGCGACTGCTGAAAGGGGTGCTCATTTCCACCCAACCATAGGCTCAGTCACTCCTAATGGATTTATCATTGGCCACCCCCGAGCTTAAGCCACGATGCTTTGAGATTCAATCTCTTACTTCCAGCTCAACGAAAGTTAGGGACGAAGGTTACTCTCCTTCTCCCAATATAGAAAAATAGATAAGGACAAATGTTACTCTCCTTCTCCTCATTCAATCTCTAATTTCTATGATTAGAACTCACTCTTCCTCCTTCAGTCCTTCCTCGGACCCAAGAGTTTCCTCTCTCTTCTCTCATTTTCTCCGCAGGTCTCCCTCTATCCACCAAACTTCCTTTCTTGTCTCCCTCAGCAAGATTGCGTGTGGCTCGAATCTCCCAGTCTGTGGTCAGGTCCAGAAGCCTTACTGATGGGCAGTTTGTCCCATCCCTCATTAAATCTTGAGGGGGCCTTCCCACCTACCATCCCGACGAGAATTCATTCCTGGTCAGAGGGTTGTTCTGATCTGAGAAAATTAATTCCAACATGGTACTGGTTCAGTGGAGGTTAATGCAGCCATTCCTGGTCTCCTCCACCACCTTTCACAACATTTCTTGGTATCTCTCTTAGCACATCCCCTCTTTCAGCAGTCATGCAACACGTAACCATTTTCTATTAAAATAATCAGAATTTACATTCATCGACCTTCTACACAAGGTCCATCAAATCAAACATTCACACTTTTAAGTTTGCTATAGTTCCTCGGCCCATATAGTTATATTTACAGACTGGGGGAAACATGGTGTTACAATTCCTTCCCCCTTAAAGGAATCATCATCCTCGATGTTCTATCTATCAACATGATATGTATGTATAGAAGTAAACAAAATCAGATATGCCCGTCTCATGGCATCCTCCATTTCCCACGTAGCCTCATCTGGGCCAAAGTGTTTCCACTGCACCTTGACGTGTGCAATGGTTCAGTTCTTGAGTGAGGTTTCCTTCCTGTCTAATATGCATTGAGGTTCTGGAAGGAATTCTCCCTCCGGATCCACCTGGATCACAGACCAGTCAATTATATGATTAGCATCATGAACATATTTATTCAATAATGAAACATGAAAAACATTACGTGCCTTTAAAGTGGGAGGAAGTGCTAGCCTATAGGCTATAGGTCCCACTCTATCTAAGACTTCAAAGGGTCCACAATACCAAGGTGCCAACTTGGCACATGATCCTATTCTCAGGGAAGTCTTCTTGGGTCTAACTCAGAGATGGACATGGTCTCCTGTCTTGAAATCTCTGGGAGTTCTCTTTCCGTCGGCATAATGTTTCTGTCTATCCCGAGCAATATTCATATTTTGTCTTATCTGAACCATTTTTTGTTCCATTTATTTCAGCATGCCGGGTCCGATTGTAATTCTGTCCACTGGATTTCTCTAGTTGATTGGAAACTTTCACTGTCTACCATAGAGGACTTCAAAAGGGATCATCTTCAAGGATTCTTGATAACCATTGTTGTAGGCAAACTCTACCAATGGTAGGTAGTCTTCCCACTTCTTAGGCTGATGCATTACATGCATCCTTAGCATGTATTCTACTATTTGGTTTCTATCTGTCCATCAATTTGGGGTTGATAATCTGTGCTGAATAACAATTTTGTCTCCAAATCGGCCATTAGGTATTTCCAAAAGTTTGAAGTAAACTTGGTGTCTCTGTCAGATATAATTTCCTTGGGCATGCCATGCAGTCTGAATATCTCCTTCATAAAGATCTTGGCAATATCTATTGCCTTGCAGGTTGACTTGACAGGGACGAAATGGGCAAACTTACTCAGTTTTTCCACCAGGACCATGATGGCATCATTTTGTTTGGTCGACTTTGGTAGTCCTGTGATGAGATCCATGGAGATGGTTTCCCATTTCCATTCTGGGATTGGTAGGGGCTGTAAAAATCTTGTTGGATGTCGGTGTTCCACCTTAATTTGCTGGCACTCTAGGCACTTAGCTAGATAGTTAGCTATGTATTTCTTAAACCAAAGCCAATATAATTGTTTCCTAGTGGTCGTGATCATCTTCTGATATCCTGAGTGACCAATATATGGTCTCGTATGTAATTCATCCATTATGAACCTCTTCAATTCGTCACAGTTTGGAATATACAATCTGTTTATGTAAGCCAACAACCCTTCCTTGAGCATCTGGTAGCCTTCATACTTCATCCCTGTAGGCTCTTGTATTAGGTATGAGGTCACAGTCTTGAAGAATGCATCTATCTCTTGTGCATTTTTGAACCTTTCCCTGATGTCCGTTTCAAAGGCGCTTACTACTGCTAGATGAATCATTTTTATACTCTTGCTAAGGGCACCAACCACCTTATTTTCCTTTCCTTTTATGTGTTTGATTTCAAAATTGAATTCACTTAGGAGATCCATCCACCTAGCTTGCCTGGCATTGAGTTTTGGTTGATCAAATAGGTGTCTCAATCCACAATGATCTGTCATAAGAAAAAATATTCTACCTAGGAGGTAGTGCCTCCACATTTTTAAAACATGTACTATGGCAGCCAATTCTAGGTCATGGGTCACATAATTGATCTCATGCTCATTTAATTTCTTGGACGTGTAGAAAATTACACATCCCTCTTGCATAAGGACTCTTCTGAGTCCTTCATTGCAAGCATCTGTACACACAAGGAAATCATTATCCGGGTCTGCAATCTTTAGCACGGGTGCATGGGTTAGGAGGTATTTCAGTTCCTGAAATATTTCTTCACATTTTGATGTCCAAATGAATTTAATCCCCTTTTTTTGAAGGATAGTGATTGGAAAACCAATCTTGGAAAACCCTTTTATGAACCTTCTATAGTATCCCGCTAAGCCCATGAAGGATCTAATATTGGATACATCCTTTGGGGTAGGCCATTCCATAATAGATCTGATCTTGTCGGGGTCTATTGCCACTCCTTCCTTAGAAATGACATGGCCTAGTTAATGGACTTGCTTCTGAAAGAAGTCGCACTTTCTAAACTTAGTGTAGAGATGATGCTCTCTTATTACTTGAAGTACAAGTCTAAGATGTTCTTTGTGCTCCTCCCTGTTCTTAGGGTAGATTAGGATATCATCAATCAAAACCAATACAAATTTTTCCAGAAATTTGTTGAGTACATTATTCATCAAGCACATAAAAGTGGCGGGGGCATTGGTTAACCCAAAGGAAACCACCACTAATTCATAGTGACCATACCTCATTCTGAAGGCTGTTTTGTGGATGTCTTCATCCTTAATCCGAACTTGATGGTAGCCAGACCTTAGGTCGATATTCGATAATATGGATGCACCTCCCAATTGGTCGAACAAGTCATCGATTCTTGGTAAGGGGTACTTGTTTTTTATGGTTGCCTTATTGAGTTGTCTGTAATCTATGCATAGTCGGAGTGTGCCTCTTTCTTTTTCACAAGCAGGATGGGTGCTCCCCACGAAGATACACTGGGTCGGATGTAGCCTTTGTCCATCATCTCCTTTAGTTGTAGCGTGAGCTCAACCAGCTCTGACATGCTCATTCGGTATGGCGTTCTAGATGCTGGTACTGCTCACAGTGTAAGTTCTATCGAGAAGTCAATATCCCTTCTCGGAGGTAGACCTGGTACTTCTTCTGGGAATACGTCCTTGTATTCTCTTAATATGGGGTGGTCCTCTAGGTTTGGTTTGTCATCCTCAACAGATTCCAATACCTGTATGGCATATACAGAACACCCCTTTCTGCAATACTTTTTCATTTGAAGGGTTGATATTTGCCTCACTGAGACATGCTTTTGAATCCCTTGGAGGGTCGTCTTTCTTCCTTCTTCATTTACACATTCTAAAGTTTTATGATAACATTCCAATTTAGTTTTGTAAGCAGCCAACCAATCCATACCAATAAAAAATTCATAAGATCCCAAGGGAAGTACGTTAAGGGTCGCTTGGGTGGGCAATCCACCCATGATGAATTGACAGGTTGGTATGACCTCTTCCACTTTTCTTTTGGTCCCAGTGGCTAATTGCACCAACCATAGTTTAAAATGTTTAATTGGTTGCAATTTACCCTTATCAACAATCTGAGGGGCCACATAACTCAAATTAGAACCCGAGTCAATTAAAATAGAAAATAGATGGTTTGCGATCATACCTTCCAGCACCACTACTGAAGCTTGGTGGTTGGCTTGATTATTGTCCAAGGCTACATAGATTCACAACATTCTCCTAGCCACATCATTGACAGTTGTAGCTTCTTGGATATTGTAGACCTTCTTACTGTTCTGTTGTCTGTGTGGGCAGTCCCTCAATCGATGATCTTCTCCACAACCCCAACATTTTAAGGGTTCCTTCTTTAGGTTATCAGTCTTTCCTGGGGTTGTATTAAAAGGTTTATTTCCACTTTGAGAGGGGAAATTTTGTTGATATACACTTCTAGTAGGATGGCTCCTTCTAGAATATTTTCCATATTTCTTGAATCTTGAGGATTTAAACCCTTTCTTTTGGAATCCCAAACTACTCCTAGTCTTCCATTCCTCATGAGGTATTGTTTTACTCCCAAACTATTCATACCAATACCTCGCCTTGCAGATAGTTTCTTCTAAGGTCTTTGGTTCGTCGAACTCAATCCTATCCTAATAGGTCTAAGGTAACCCAGTAATGAACTGCTGCATTTTTACTGTTTCATCTTTTATGTAGGGTACATACCTTAGTAGTTCAAGGAATTTATTGACAAATTTGTCTATGGTGTGCTGCCCTAGCCCGAGTTCATAGAACTCCTTAGTCTTCCCATCCATGTATTTCTCTGACAGATACTGCTTCCTGAAGTATTTCTCGAACTGTTTCCATGAAAAGTCCTTCTCATGGACTCCTTTGACATTCCTAAGGTCTTCCCACCAAATGGAAGCCTTCCAATTCAGGTTGAAGATGGCTATTCGAGCCTTCAAGTTTTCAGAGTAGTCATGGAATCTGAAGTATTTATTTAAACCAAGCAGCCAAGCTTCAACCTCTTCTCCCTACTTAATATCTCCATCAAAAGAGGGTGGTTTGGATTTCTTGAATTCTTTAGGATCATGATTTTTGGAACGCTTCCTCTTCTTTCCTTTCCTTCGAGAATGTGAGCTAGATCTGCCACTAGAAGATCCTTTGGAGTTACCAGCTTCCTTTCCAGAGGACTCCACCGATGAGTGTCCCCTGCCTCTAGGATGGGCCTTCTTCGAGGTACTTTTCCCAGCATGGTCTATGGAGTCATGTTTTCATATCTCAGGTGGACTTTAGCTTCTCTTCTTATGTCGTCGCTCCACATGACTGGTTGCGGGTTCATGCTGTAGTTGATTTTGTATGTCGGATAAGATCTACAACAAGATCGCATTAATTTCTGTCTGTTTTTCTTGCTCCTTTATCAATTTCTTTGTCAGCCTTGCAACTCTGTGATTTGGCCCTAAGGCTCCTTACAGTTTCAACCATATCTGGAGGGGTTTCCACCACCCTCCTTTCGTCAGATTATTCATCTCTATTGTGGGAGCCATCCCCCATTTCATGACACGTCACCATCCTTTAGTCTTGGAGCTTTCCCTTGATATAATGACTGCTCGAGTGTTGACAAAAACACTTATTTTTAGCTAACAGTTTATTAGTTCATGAACAATACACAGTTCAATTTCTTAAAAGCATACACACAGTAGAAAGTTTCATTCTTTTCTTTAATAACATTTTTAATAAAACTTTTTAAGAAAGAGGTAAGGTAGAGTGTCATTCTTTTAAAAGTACTCCAAATAGAGTTTTTAAGCGACTCGTCCATGAACCCAAGCAGGCCAAGTGTTGTAACCATGCTTTGATACCAATTTGTAACACACCCACGACGGGGCTAAAAATTAAAAAAAAATCGTCCTCCTTAGAGGAACAAATCCTCTTTCTCTCTACGGGTTCTAATTTGGAGAGTCCAGGACTCGGCCTAAGCCTCCAGTCAAGATTCTCCAAGTCTAAATCAAATGAGACTTTGAGACCATGATAGTCTCATCTATAAATCAGACACAGGCCCTTTCGGCCTCTATTGTAGGTCTTATGATACCGGTGACCTTCTCCTTCGTGCTTCAACGAAGTTTTGGAGTTGACATTAGCTCCTTTTCTCTTGGCCTCTCCTCAGATGTGACCTTGGCGATGACCACACGATTGCAGGTGTAGACACAAGAAGTTTTGGGTCAAACTACTTTTGGGCCCACAATCCTCCTCAACTCTCCACGTGTCCTCCTGACGAAACCACGGTTTGAATTATGACCCACCCTCATGATTTTAAACTTCACGCAACTCCTATCCCCACAATGCTACAGGATCGTCGATCTCATGATCTTGATGATACTATCTGAATCAACGGTTCAGATCTACACCTCTCAAATCTACGGACCAGATCTATCCCTCCTAGATCAACCATTGTGATCTCTTCACAATTCCGGACTTCGGGGTTTTAAAATCTCAAAACCTGCTTCTTCTATACTTCAAACTTCCAGAGCTGACAATCTGTAGAAACTTTTCCTGCTCGATCAATGGTATTGCTTCCACTTCGGTTGTTTGACCATTTAACCTAAATCAACGGTCCTCCAACTGTCTTCTCGATCGACAGTAGAGATCTCCTTCGTTTTTCGGACTTTTGAGATCTCAAATCTCAAACCTTTTCCTCAATGAATTTTGTTCAAAGGCTACAATCCTTTTACGCATGTCCTCCTAATCTAACGATTGAGGATTACTTTGGGTCTTCACCCAGAGCTCACAGATCTACACCATGTCTCTACTGAACTTCGACAGCCCAAAGCCACTTTGGGTGATCCAATGCCTGAGATTTACTTCGGGCGATATGATGATTCAGATTCACTCCAGAGTCCATGATATTTCAACACGTGTCCCTCTATATCGGTCGGTCCGGATTCACTTCGGGTCTTCGGGGTTCGGGAATTTGAAATTTTAACCGAAAACCATCGAACATATTTCTTTGGAGTTCACGATCCATCACCACTTGTCCCTCTTGACAATGGACAGTCCCAAACTACTTCCGAACTTCAGAACTTTGGTAAGTCCTCTTCTCCTGAGTGTGCAAGGTACTAAGGTTCATGCACCTTGTTTAGATTAGATGGCTATCAAGCCTCTGCGATGTGATCCAATGACCACTATCAATCCTCCTCCTAGGTTTCTGATTTACTCTAACTTAGAAGGTTTTCTAAGTGCTTAAAGGATTCGACCCTTACTCCTCCTATGAGCCTATCTCCTGGATTTCGTCTGCGCTCCTGAAAGCGCTATCTCTTCTGATCTAGATCTCTTTGAAGGTTTTCATCGTCCCATGCACTCCTTACGTTTCAGGGATCGCTTCAAACTTATATCGAAGGTCAACGACGATTTATGGTTCATAGTAATTGCGGGGTCCCAACATGTGGGTTCTTTACCAAGGATTTCGACCTATGCAATATGGAAAGTGCTCACTTGATTCTAGTCTAACCAGAATCATTGATCCTCCAGCCCGTCGAGATCAACGACAAGGGTCAATTGTGGGCCGCGAACTAGCGCATCCGTTATTTTCACCTTCGCGCTCCGCAGTGATTTCCCCACCCTCGATCTCCATTCATAGATCGATGATGCATATCAATTGCGGGGTTTAACTTGAACTTTGTACAACTTGACATCTCAGAGCCTCGAGCTCCAAAGTTCCTAGACCCAGGTCACCTGGATCTTCATAAAACTTTGGGGCTATGATCCCCGCTCTTAGTCGAATTTTTGGTTAAGGAAATAAGCGCAAGTTCAAAGTCTCCTAGACTACTGGTTTGAAGGGAACACCTTCCCGACTCATAGAGATTTGAGCTCTGAATCAAGGCAAGGTAACTTGTGACATTACCAAATCAGTAAATATGCCCAGAGGCTTGCTCCTACTCCGGAACGACGATGTAAATTCCTAGGGAAAGCGCCTTCGAGTGATTAAAATGGGGTGTATGGAAATTCAAGCAGATTTATAGGTTCTCAAGGAAACAAACGCATATTCATAACTTAATCATTTAATATAGAGAAATAAACCTTTATAGACATGTAAATACTCGCATGTATCCATTATTTACAATTCAAAAACATAAGGAAAGAAAACACTTATCAGAACCATCGAGTGTGATGCAATTGCTGAAAGAGGTGCTCATTTCCACCCAACCATAGGCTCAGTCACTCCCAATGGATTTATCATTGGCCAACCCCGAGCTTAAGCTACGATGCTTTGATATTCAATCTCTTACTTCCAACTCAACAGAAGTTAGGGACAAAGGTTACTCTCCTTCTCCCAATACAGAAAAATAGATAAGGACAAAGGTTACTCTCCTTCTCCTGGTTCAATCTCTAATTTCTGTGATCAAAACTCACTGTTCCTCCTTCATTCCTTCCTTGGACCCGAGATTTTCCTCTCTCCTCTCTCATTTTCTCTGCAGGTCTCCCTCTATCCACAACGCTTCCTTTCTTGCCTCCCTCGATAAGAGAGCGTGTGGCTCGAATCTCCCAGTCCGTGGTCAGGTTCGGAAGCCTTACCGATGGGCAGTCTGCCCCATCCCTCATTAACTCTTGAGGGGGCCTTCCCACCTACCATCCTGATGGGAATTCATTCCTGGTCAGAGGGTTTCTCTGATTTAAGAAAATTGATTCCAGCATGGTACTAGTTCAGTGGATGTTAACGCAACCATTCCTAGTCCGCTCCACCACCTTTCATAGCATTTCGTGGTCTCTCTCTTAGCACATCCCCTCTTTCAGCAGTCATGCAACATGTAACCATTTTCTATTAAAATAATCATAATTTACATTCATCGACCTTCTACACAAGGTCCATAAAATCAAACATTCACACTTTTAAGTTTTCCATAGTTCCTCGACCCATATAGTTATATTTACAGACTGGGGGAAACAGGGTGTTACAGTTTTAGATCATCATGATTTTAAGTTGTAGAGGGATGGAAAGGTTAATATTACAACGCGAAGAGTCTTATCAGGACAAAACATAGGTGAAATTAAGCATGGTTTTGCATGCAAGGAAAACAGGGGGTTTGCAACACTGTGAATTCGCAACGCACTGAGTTTGTAGAAGATGAGGATTGATGACTGTAAGAAAAGGCTGCAATTGATATTTTTGACATGAAAACAAGAAACTTGGGTCTGCGTAAGGTTTAAGATACAATGACTGTAGAAGTTGACCAAGTAAAAGGAGTTTGCGCAAATGATATGAAATAGTTGGCAGCACCAAGATTCTGCAACAACAATCAGTCTGCAGCGCTTTCTTTACAAAAGGAAATAAAGATAGAAAATTATAAACTCTCCTTTTGAAAACGATCCTTTAGAGTTGCTTGATGATGTGATGGAACTGAAAACTAGATTTCATCATTAAATACTTTTACAAAATAATAATCATAAAAATATTTGACACGTGCTTTATTTTTGAATTGCTGCAAACTTTTAGGAGAGTCTCTTGACTCCTGAACATTCCATGTGTTAACAACTTGTAATGCCTCACTTGCTGCATATTGATATGAATCTGTAGATACTGAAGAGCCTGATGATATGTGTGTATGATAGTCTCTTTTCCCAAGAGGTAATGCTTCAACTTCTTTATTGATTGCATAATCACAAAGAGTTCTTTATCATATGTGGGATAGTCAAGCACTGCTCCATGAAAAAATTCTAAATGGCAGAACACAGTTATCCCTCCTTGCATGAGTATTGATTGTAATGCATATCCAATAGCATCAGTCTCCATCTCAAAAGTTCATTGCAAATTCGACATGATTAACACTAGAGCATCATTGATTTTCTTCTTCAAGTATTCAAATGCTCTTTGTTGTGTCTTACCCAAATGAAAGCTCTTTACTTTGGAAGTTATGGCATGTAATGGCACTGCTACTRTGGAGAAGTTTACAATGAATTTACTTAAGTAATGAGATTCTCCCATGAAAMTYMYGACCTCTCTCAYATTGGTKGGAATAGRCCATTRGGTGATGGTTTCAATATTCTAYGGATCTACCCTCAACTCTCCTCCTCCAATCATGTGCCYAAGATATATCAAGGAAGTCTTCCCAAACTCACATTTCCACAAGTTGGRAATCAACYRAGTCTTMTTCAAGGTMTCTAATACCTATGTCACATGTGAGAGGTGMTCTTKCCAAGTGTTGCTAAATATTRGTATGTCATCTAGGTATACTATTACAAAATATTCAATTAAGGGAYGTAGTACATCATTCATGAGKCTCATAATTGTTGCAATTGAATTGCATAATCTAAAAGGAATTACTAACCACTCATACAAACCTTGTCTTKTCTTGAACGTTGTTTTCCACACGTCTTCTACTTTGATCCTCACTTGGTGGTAACCTGATTTGAGGTCCAACTTAGTGAATAATTTGGCTTGTTTCAATTGATCCAACAAGTCATCAATCCTTGGAAAATSATATCTATTATTAATGGTGATCTTATTCARACCATTGTAGTCAATGCACATTCTGTAGCTTCCATCTTTCTTTGTCACCATGATGATGGGGGAACCACATGGTGATGTACTRGGTCTAATGACTCCCTGATCCAACAACTACCACAACTTCTTCTTCAATTCATCTACTTCAATGAAGGACTTCCTATACAACCCAATGTTAGGAAGTGGTGACCCTGACAACAACTAAATCTCAACTAAATCTCGTGTTCGACCTCTCTCTTAGGTGGCAATCCCTGAGGTTCTTAAAACACTTCCCTATAGGCTTCAATCAATTGTTTTAGTTGTTGACGTTTCTCACCACTAAATCCTTCCAAGGATGCCTTCATCTCCAACTTGTTGCCTTCTCCTTGTTACTTTCTTTCTCTCAGGAATAGAAAGATAAACTTATTTTTACTGCCCATGATTCTTCTTTTCTGATGAGTATTGAGCATTGATCAAATAAATCTTATCTTTTTCTTGGTGTGCATTTATGGCATAAGATTTTCCTTCCTTGACTAGCATATACTAGTTTACTCTCCTTCTGAAAATGGCATCCCTCACATAAAAATATGGACTTCCCAATATGACTCCACATATGTCTAGAGGAACCACATCTGCAACTACTTCATCAAAAAAGTTCTGATTGATGGAAATCTTAAATTTGCACTACTTTCTCACTTTCAAATCCACATCTTTCCTTACCCATCCCAGAGGGTATGGATGCATATGTTCTTGAGTCTCCAACACAAGCTTCTCAATTGGTTGTGTTAGCACCAGAAGTCACCTCTGGATTGCAGCAAAGGTAAGCCCAATACCCATCAGTTATTTATGTCACATGTTGGATGTTGGTTTGAATGTGGATGGTCTATGGCCAAAAATCAACAACATGAAAGATGTTCAACATAGAACTATACAGGAAATGCACAGGGAAGTGAGGGCCACATTAACTTCAGTCAGTAAATTGAGTTAAAGTGAGAGAAGAGGGAAGAATTAGGAGAAAGGGTGAAGGAGACTTCTCTGGGCATCAGGCCTTCCAACAACTCATAGAAGAAAACCCAAGCTCAAGAGAATTCTTGAGCTCAAATTCAGACACTGAAATATGCTTACAGGGGACACAACTACAACTGCAGCATGATAAAACCTCCATCATCCTGTGACTGCAACAACTCGACTGGATCCTCCATGCCTAAGCCATTCAATGTAAGAAGGAAACAAATGCACAAGGAAATGAATAAAACTGACCATGATACCGCTATAATCAAACCTCCATTACAATAGTATGACGATCCTCGACTGGATCCTCCATGCCCAAGTGTTCTAAAGAAATTTACAGACAAAATGGAAAGAGGGAAGTTGACTTCTATTAACATGAAAGTCTTAAGTCAATTACATAACCAAAGAACAACTCTGGCAGAACAATATTACAAATTGGGAGCTCTGCTCAACCCCTAACCCTTGCAAAATATCAGCAAGACTCCTATGTACTCAGAGCCAAAACCTAGAAGCATGCTCGAGTCTCTCCATTAAAGGCATTGCATCCACATAATTCCTGACAGACTGTGCATGAAGTCTCCTATCGAAAGAGAGCTCTGTCAAATGCAAATCGCACTTCAGAATGGACCTACTAATGAGCTGACTTGCTGACAGTCCTTTCTGGGTTTTCCATTTATGGTAGAAACGATGTTCAACTGTCACCACCAACCTCAATAACCTCTTCACCAGATTCGGGGAAGACCCCAGTCAACACTGCACCTGTGGAATTTGGCGACCTCTGTGCTCTTCCATCTGGAGCTGAGTTGGATGCTTGCAGGGATGGCTAGGTAGTTGTGGACGTGGATGAATATCTAGCGGGATGATGAGCATGAATGGCAGGATACTAGGTGTGCGATGGCTAGGTGGAGGAGACACGAAAGCTGGGAAGAAGCAGTGGGGGAGACACAAGAGGGACCTGAGAAGGCGATGGTGAGTGAAGTGGTACAGGTGGCGAGAGATGAGAGGGGAGATGCAACAGGTGGGACAGTGAGTGGAGGCCAGGTGTGAGGGGGTGAAAGTTACAGGGGAGTGGAATATGTGATGGATAGAGGAGAGATATGGAGTGGGGACACGTGCCAGCGGGACGGTGGAGGAGTGACCACTTGTCAATCCGGGATAGGGCACTATATGTGCATGTGCATATCGGGGCTGTGAAAAGCGGTTTGATTCTTCCCCTCTTTTGGGCCCGATGTGTGTCTCCGAATGACAAGTAGTGCCTCCACAAAACCATGGTTTCTTCCTCAAACCACTCTACAATTTCTAACGACCAGACATGTTGAGGCCCTGATATGGCCAATGACTGTCGATATGGGGCACACAGATCTCAGCCGCCCAGATCTATGCGCCTCTTATCACAACGCACCAAACGGTCACATCAACTCTGGCAGACTTAGGATAAGCGCCATTTGGTGGGGTTTTTAGCCCCATTATTCACATTTTTCCACCTAAGGGCCAAATCCAGTGGGGAAAACACCCCATACCCTAATATGTGATAACGGGTTGTGTAGAGAAGAAGTTACATTTTGAACCTGAATTGGACAAACAACCCACCTCGCTTTGCTTCATGTGGATTTTAATGTAGAAAAGTTTAGTCATAACCTTCTCCTTCTTGTGTCTGCAACTAACTAATGCCACTTATTTATGAATATTAGTGTAGTTAATATTCCCTTTTGGGTTTGATGTGCTATCCACCTGTTCCTCAACATCCATTGATATTAATTCTTTCTTCTTCTTCTTTTTTCTAAAAATATTTGGGGTGCTTCTCATAGTGCGATTTCCAACAATTCTCCTCCATGTGTCCCTTTCGATCACATCCTTTACATGTTGGATGGAAGGTGATTCTTCTTGTGTTGCTACCAAAATCTTCTTTTCATTCCATTTCTTCTTGTTTTTCTTCTTTCTTTGCTTCTCTTGTGGTTCTACTTGCTTGTGAGAATTTGTTTGTTGCTTCTTCTTGTCTCCCTCAAGGTATTGTGCCTGAATACTGGCCTCATCAATTTTATTCGATCTAAATAACATCATTTGCGTACGAATTTGAGGAAAAAATGCCCCTAAATACTTGACTAACATGTTTGGACTTTTGAGAGAGACTCTCATATGAATTTCTTTCTTTCTGAACTCTGTTGTGAACTCCTCCACTGGCTTTCCTTGTCTCTGTCTAAAGTAATGCCATAAAATTTGTTGGTGTTCCTCATATCCTATTGGATAAAATTGATATTTCATGATGTTATTGAACACCTCCCAATCAGTCACTAGTGGCTCATTATCTCATTTACTACATTACTCTCCCACCATATCAAATCATGGCCTTCAATCTTTAACTGAGCAAAAACATTTTTTTTTTTTACATTTCAATTACTTCATGCATGTTGAAGTACACTTCCATATATTGTAGCTATTGGTTCATCCTGATAGCATCCACTTCCTCGACATATGGCTTGATGTCCACAAAAAGCTACTTATGTTTTGTTGTAGTTGCACTCTCCCATCTCTAGCTCAATCTTATGTTCTATCTCTGACTTGTTTTCTTCCTTCTTGGGGCCTTCATTCCCATCATCTATTGATGGTGTTTCCTTGATCTTCACTGCCAATAGTTGTGACACCATTGATGTGAACATGGCTAAACTCTGCTCAAAATGATCCAACTTGATCCTGGGATCTTCTTCCTCTTCTCCTTCATAATGTTCCCCTAACATTCTTGATGCTATACTTAACTATAGCCATGGCAACAACTCTTGTCCATTTCTTTTGTAATCACTGCTGGTACTTATCATATAGTTCTCACTAAATGCATTCAAACTTATGATCTGATACCATCTGATCTGTAAATTGGAGGCTTATAGTCTCACCATTTCACCAACACAGATATCTCTGTAGAAAATATAACCTTCTCTCTTTATTGAAAGGAATAGACTTGACCAACCAAGACGCAAGTCGATTCAACCCAATTAAAAATGGAGTTGACTACCCGGAAGTCGAAATGGGGAAATGAGTCAGGCCAAAAGAATGAGTCCAGTCGATTTCGAAGATATTCTAGTCGACCAAGACGACTTAGATGAAAGGCAAGTCGACCAACATTAGGTTAACCAAGTCGAATTAGATGAAATTCCAGTTGACCAAAACAATCCAAACTAACCAAAAAGACTCAAGTTGAAATGATGGGTAGATTGGTTCGACTAGGAAGAATTGTTGGTTGAATGAAGAAAGTAATTTGACCAAAAATGAACCTCGTTGGTTCTGGGTTGACCCACAATTATCATCAACAGATAAAGGGTAGATTTGGTGACCAATCGTGATGGAAAAAATTTTGAAAATCAGATTTGGCAACCAACAATTGTGGGAAAAGTATGCAAGACAAATTTGATAAACAATGACATATAGAAATGTTTAGAGCGTGAATTCAAAGACCCAAAACATATAAGAAACACTTAGGGGTGATTTTGACAATGCATGACGCATCAAAAACGTTTTGAAGTCAAGTTGGACATTCAACAAGAGAGAAAAACGTATGGCGCAAAATTGAAGGACGACTGAATTGCAAAAATGTGTAGATGGTTTGTGGGTAATTAATAAATGTGCAGAAAACCCAATATTTCGATATACATGTTGTCTATGATGTATGGGAAAAAGGAAAACAACCAACAAAGTTGATATTTTTCCCAACGACTCAAAACAAAATTAGAAACCCCCAATGAATTTGAAACCACTCGAAGAGGATGGATTTCGATCCCCAACTTAGAAAAATCAATGCATGAATATGGTTAAAGATTTGTTAGTCTGGCTTACAAACCCATAACGACCATTTTCATATAAAATGAGCTCAAGTCCAAATTGGTATGACATTTCATTTGCTAAATAAATGCATACAACCATTTAGTTATGGTTCACACAATAACCATTCACAAATGATGCAACCACCAATAATTCACCACACATAAATACAAAATTTACCTTGGAAACCCAAACGGGAAAAGAAACATTCTTTTGGCTTGGGCTAGGCTCTTATTTATTCAGGAATGGGCAAGTTACAAGCTCTATGGTTCATCTGTATGCTCCTCGATGATATTTGGGTAGCCTCTCTGTTAGAATATAGAAGATGGTGTGCTTGTTTTACCATTGACGATACCTTCATCACCCAACCATAGGCCGAAGCCTCCCTCCAAGCACCTTAACCTTGACTGAGAATTCCTCTGGAAGCAAACCCTAGGCTAGATAGCCAAACAAAGGGTAGCGCATCATTTCCTAAGGATAATGCATCACAAAAAGTTGATTAGGTAGTCCAAACCCTAGCCAAGAGATATTCAACCCAATACTGAAACTAGCTACTGTTGTAGCTGCACCTGCAACCCTCCTCCAAACCTGCGCACAAGACTGCAACTGCAGTGTGCACCAACTGGGAAAAATGCAATTCTGAGATGCTGCAAATGAGAACTGGCACTTTGTATTTATAGTAGTCCTGCCAGTTTTGTTGGGGCTGACTTCTCCTTTTGGGTATGTGTCTGTTTAATATATTATTATTATTTTTGGCCGACTTCTTCTCTTGGAGGATAATAACCTAATATAAATTATCTTCTTGAGCCGACAAGGCTTCTAGGGTTATTAGCCAACTCATTAGGGTTTCTCTTGCTTCCCGGAGTCTTCTATTCTCGTCAGTTTCACACATGGAGGTAAATACCTCCCACAACTACCATAATATTAACACTCCCTCCTAGGTAGAGAGGTATTTACAGGTAATGGACTTGAGCACAAAAACATACCATTTACCCAGTATCATCAATATAGTCATCTAGACTATTTCATGACTAGATCATGAGCATCACCATCACCATCAGCTGCATCAATTCTCAAAACCATACTTCATCTGAGTTAATTAGATATGATGTTGGATAAGTCACTCTTACCATAGAGTGATACAAGAGGATTAAAAGTTCTGAACTGTTTTCCGTCTGGAAAAATATCTGTTCATCATTCATCTGAATGATCATTATCTCCAATAAACTGCTGATAGTCTTCAAGGCAATTAGAACAAGGATAGAACACACATGTGACTATTCATAGTAGTATATAACTACAATTCAGTGGTTCACTACCACATCAAGTAACACACAAGTACTTGATCAACAACGTATGGTTGCGAACGATGAAACATATTCACCACAGTAGTCCTCATCTACTATCATATAGTCTTCATAACAAACATCTGTATAGAAACAATGTTATGATATATACTGAATTATTTGGGCCAATCTTTCACTCACATCTGTGAGCTCTGAAAGAATATCTGCCTCATGAACAATGGAGCACATCCACCACAGTAGTATATCTCTATTGTCTGTAGATAAGCAGTCTCTGGGCCAATCTTTCACTCACATCTGTGAGTTCTGAAAGAATATCTGCCTCACAAGTAGTGGAACATATCCACCACAGTAGTTTACATATACTGTCATATATTCTTCATAACAAATATCTGATAGCAACCTGCATAGAAATAATGTTATGATAAAAACTGAATCATCTGGGCCAATCTTTCACTTACGTCTGTGAGATTTGAAAGAATGTTTTCCCTCAGTATAGAATATCAACAATGGGCTATCTGCCCCAATCTTCTCAAACAAGGAAGACAGATTATTTCTGATTTCTGAACCTGGACCATTTCTCACCCTGGGCCATTCTTCCTACACTAATTAAAGTGCACCCTGGACAGAATGTATAAACCTTAAGAAATGTTTGGACCATTCCTCACCCTGGGCCATTCCTCCGACACTAAACAAAGTGTAACCTGGAGAGAATGAGTTTTCCCTAAGGAATGATTATCCCTGATTGTTGAGCCTGGACTATTCCCCACCTTGGGCCATTCCTCTGACACTGAACAAAGTGTAACCTGGAGAGAATGACTCTGCCCTAAGGAATAACTTTCCGGACCATTCCCCACCCTGGGCCATTCCTCTGACACTAAACAAAGTGTAACCTAGAGAGAATGTATAACCCTCGAGGAATGTTTGTCTTGCATCAACCTCCAAAACGGACCATTCTTCGAAACTTCTCACAACTGTGAACTTCGAAAGTATGACTGCCCAGCGAGGTGGACCATTCTACTTGACCACTACTCAGAGTGATTGCCAAGAAGAATGAATTTCCTAGACCACTCCTCATGTTAACCACAATGGGAAGTCATTGTCTATGATACATCAACAATCAGTCTACCTCCCATGTTAACTACAATGGGAAGCCACTGTCCGTCAGAAATCTCAATCCACTTTCCGAACAGGAAATCATCTGTCCAATCTGGACTATTTTTCAATTACAAAGATAAATAATATTTTCAGTGCTCCCTCCTAACTGGAGAGTTATTTCAATCACAAAAATAAATGTTTTTCGTACCTTCTTTGGAGAATATTTCCTTCTGGCTAAGAGATTTATTTCCACGAGCTCTAGCTTGAGTGCGCAAACTCTTTTATCTTGGATATAAGCTTTACCAAAATGTCTGCTTATCTGCTCATCTGCGGAGATATGTATTGGAGAATCACTTTCTCCTTTCTGGACTTCATCATGGATAGTGTAATGCTTGTACTTCAATCTGGAACACTGTGAAGGTTTCATGTAGATCTGAACAATAGAGTATAGTTGGAGAACTAGAACATATACATGTGGCACTTCTTCTGTCATCATGAGATCTGATCTTCTGAGTAGTCATCTCGATGTTATAGGAAATCTTCACCACGCTTTGCTATGCACTGGAGGTTCTCCACCAAGTTGTCTTCTTCTTATCTGCATACATGAGTCTCTTTCTGGTATGCCTCAAAGTCTTGAGATTGCTCTGCATGTGCTCTTTATTCAATTTCTTTGGAGAACATTCTTTGCATTTATCTGATGTAGAATTCCAACTCATGGATGTTGTGGATGATATAATGACTCATGCAGTGATATGTCTTGTGTACTGGAACAAGTAATCATCATAGTCTTCTCCCTCCATCCGGGAGAACCTCTGGTTCTGGATCTCACAATGCTTTCATTCATAAGTCTTCCATACACTGTTCTTCATCACAACTTTTAATTCTTCTTCTTGATTGCTTTTAGTGAGTTCATATCAGCTGGTAATCTTGTGATTCACTACTACATATGGGTGGATTATTCCACGAAACGTTTCCACACTTCCACTAGTTTCATCATTTTTTTAAAGAGGGCAGGATTTTCGTGGATATTTCCACGCATGTTCGTCACAATATCGGCGAACATATTAATTTAACCTAGTCGGGATTTTCGTCGCTATAGTGACGCTCTTTCGTAGCAATAGCAACGAAAATTTTACCTATCTCATTGGTCAGTGATAACGACTAGTTGACTATTTTATCTATATATACGTGATTTTAAGAGACTTTGTGACACAATTGCTATAGTTGCGAAACTGTTCTTGGATTTTGTTTGAGCTGTTTATTTTTTCTGTCACCCACCGGTTGAACAAATCTAATTCTCGATCTACATAGCTCAGATTTTGAACTTGCAAGGTTATAATGCTATTTTTTATTGATGTACTCATTTAACTTGTAATTTTTTTTTTCAAATGTCCAAATTGCATTTAGCTTGTTTTTTCCTTGATAATATAATATGTGTGTACCATATTTCATGTCTTTGATTTTTGGATCTAGTTGGTATATTCTATGGAAAAGGGTATGTGGATTCCATAATATTCTAGGTTTATGGAATCCACATATCGTTTTCCCTTCAATTGTAGCTATAATCTCTCTCTCTTTTCATTGATAAAGATATGGAATTGCTTTTGAAACTCAACCCTAATCGATGAAATGATAGTAATTGATTGCTATATTCCCTGCTTTAGCAGGGACTAATACGATAAATAAACACTAACCCTAAACTTATGTTAGGTGTATATGTCGTTATTATATAAAGAAAACATTTGTACACATATGACCTTATTATAAAGATGTTATATATGTCGTCATGATG
>JZKD02S0547334.1:110482-131334 GCA_000966675.3 Picea glauca | reverse complement strand
TCATCATGGCTTGCTTGACTTGGTCAAAACCTAGATTTGACCAGAAATCCAAACTTCACGTCTTGGCCTTCTGAGAGTACCAGGAGATGCGCTGGGCTAGGGTGCACTGATCTATTTGGAGATTAGGTAAATCTTGTCACTTAAGGTGCCTTGACAAGAGGTTTATGGTTTCTGCAACTGCTTCTGCTAGTAACCCTAGCTGCAGTGCTTTTGGAAACTGCTCCTGCTAGTAACCCTAGCGACAATTCCTCAACGAGCTCAATGTCTAGCAGCTATGTTTCCTTCTAGCATTTTAGGCTGACTGAAGGGGTGTGGGCCCATAAACTTTTATAATATAGAAGATGGTGTGCTAGTTTTACCATTGCTGATACCTTCTTCACCCAACCATAGGCCAAAGCCTCCCTCCGAGCACCTTAACCTTGACTGAGAATTCCTCCGGAAGCAAACCCTAGGCTAGATAGCCAAACAAAGGGTAGCACATCATTCCCTAAGGACAGCGCATCACAAAAAGCTGATCAGATAGTCCAAACCCTAGCCAAGAGATATTCAACCTAATACTGAAACTAGCTACTGCTGCAGCTGCACCTGCAACCCTCCTCCAAATCTGCACATAAGACTGCAACTGCAGTGCGCACCAAATAGGAAAACTGCAATTCTGAGATGCTGCAAATGAGAACTGGCGCCCTGTATTTATAGTAGTCCTGCCGGTTTTGTTGGGGCCGAATTCTCCTTCCGAGTATGTGTCTGTTCAGTATATTATTATTATTTCTAGCCAAATTCTTCTCTTGGAGGCCAATAACCTAATATAAATTATCTTCTTGAGCCGACAAGGCTTCTAGGGTTATTAGCCAACTCATTAGGGTTTCTCTTGCCCGGAGTCTTCTATTCTCGTTAGGTTCACACATGGAGGTAAATACCTCCCATAGCTACCATAATATTAACACTCTCTACATCATTCATAGCCAAAGAACCCCCCTCTAATTGTGGGGAAAACAAGATATAGAATGTTGAGTCAAGACTCGACTGGGAGGATAGATGGAAGGTTAGGCGTCCCCAACACTTCAACTTCTCTCCAGTCTATTTCTCCTTCATTTCTTTGTTTGTTTTGTCTTTTTTGTCATGGGAAAAGGTTTTATGAACGTCTCATTATTTCTTTTATAAAATAATATACTCCCTCAAATTTACATACATTATATACAAAATTGGACATCAATCATGATGGCATGGGGCCCTTCATGCCAACAAGTCGATCTCCTTCTTAGTCCCTAGCCTTAAAATTTTCCTGTGTTGATCATATCAGAGTCCTGTGTCGATAGCCAATTTTTCTTGTCGGATCTGATTCAGAACAATAATAAATATCGATGCCTGTTGTTGCAGGAACCAAACGATTTATGAGTAGGAAGCTCATGCTTATGTTTTCCTGTATAAGCTATATTTGACATTTAATGAATGGAATTGTTATGATGATATATCATGATGAATGTATTAATGTATTACAAATGGGATGTTAGATATTGAAGGTGGAAGCTTGATAAGAAGAGCACTAGAAGGAAATTGAGCTCAATGACAGGGCATGGAACGAAGAATTTCCAGTGGACTTGTTGCAACTAATGTTCTTGGAGATGAAACTCTGAGAATTCTTAGCCAAGTATAGTAGAGCCCTGAAGAGAAGTGGTACAACTTGAAGGATTGCAGAGTAGAGAAGGGGGTACACTCCTTGGGATGTGCAAACTAATGGGGAATGAGAGCTTGCTTGTTGGAACTGCTCCCAGAAATGTAAATTGTAAAATCCTTGTGTATGTTTTTAGGCTGGAGTGCCTATGTATATGAGCTTTTTGGGTTGGAGTGCATGTGAAAATTAAAGGTTGGAGAGCCTAGATTTGTAATATTAAGAACATTAGTATGATGTTTTTCACTAAGGACAGTGCCAAAAATAAGGGGAGGGGGATGTAACACCCCGATTTTGATCCCTATGACTAGAATGTATTACGTAATGGTGAATTAGGATGGTAAGATGGTAAATATAAAAGGGGTCAAAGTGCCTAGGAAATGTAATACTTCGAATATATTAGTAAAATACATTGTTGGATGTAGAACAAACAAGGACAGGAGATAGGGGGCTATGATTCCACGAGAGAGGGGGCTAAAGGGGCTAAATCTTTTTATTATATTTTATTTACCCATATTGGTTTTAATTGAGAAAATTTGTTACATGAGCTTCTTGGGGAGGCCATGTGGTTCTTGGTTCAAGTAATTATATAAACCCTCTTTTTGGATGATTTGGGGGTTAATCACTCTTACACTCTTTATTTTGGTTCTTCATTCATTGTTAATCATTCACTCATTCCAGTTCATTCATGTGCTCTTGGTATGGGCATGGAAACAAATGGCTGGAGGTAGAGATCCATTATTAGATGACTATGAGGAATTACTGATAATTCCAGGAGGGAATGGAATCTGGATGCTTGTGTGCATGAGATAGATGGAAGTTTTGAAAGAACCGTCCACAAATGATAATCCTTGGAGTTTCCAATATTGCAATTTCTTGGACCAATAACATTGGAGCCTTGGAGAGAAATGGAACAACTTGAGGGACTGCAAGGTAGAGAAATGGATTCATTTCTTTGGGTTGTTTAGGATGGAGGGGAAGAGAGTTGGAAATTAGGATTATTGTGTGGTTGGGAAAATATGAGATCTTGTTATCTAACTGGTGTGTTTTTAGATTTGGCCTAGGACTCGTCCTTATGGATTCATATCCATGGCTCGAGGGTGACACTATTGTTGAGAGTGAATGAACAATAATGTCTATTGTTGGGAGGAACGCCATTGGTCTGCAACTAGTTGGTGAATGTTTACTTGGAAATATAATTTCCCTCTTTGCATTTTAGTATAATTTATATTTCCTTGTGTATTTATTTATCTTTGAGATGTATTTTTTGTGCATGCTTTCTATTTATTTGATGTGCATGACACACTATTCCTTTCTCGGATGGTTTAGCATGTTCTTGTTAATTGCATGTGCTGAATCCATGTTTCTTTATTTTAAAGAATGGAATAAAAATTCATAATTAGTCTAAGAGAGCGAATCTGGAAGTTCCCGGGCAATGGGTACTTTTCAGATCAATATCCAGATAGATAGTTTTGGTATTTTTTGTACCGAGTATGTTACAAGTTAGTTTCAGAGTGTTCTTGGTAGGCGTTTTGAGGTAGCAGGGCCCCTCATGGTGGTTGGGTACATTACATCCACTTAGGAGAAAAGAAGGACTTTTGCTCAAGTGATTGAGTCACAAAGGATAATGACTCAATGTGATCTCAGATAGGTGAAGAAGAAATTTCATCTAGAGATCAAGGTCAAAGGAGAAGAGAGAATAGTTATGTAGTTGCAAGTATTGGTCATTTTGTAGTCACAACATATCAGAGTTGCAAGTATTAGCGGTTCTGTAGCTGGGAGTGTTGGCAGTTGGATAGTCACAACAGATCATAGCTGTGGGTATTGGTGGTTTTGTAGTTGCAGGTAATGGTAGTTCAACAGTCGCAACAGATCAAAGCCACAAGTATTGATGGTTTTGTAGCTGCAGGTATTGGAAATTCAATAGTCGCAGCAGATTAGAGCTGCAGGTATTGGAAGTTTTGTAGCCGTAGGTATTGGCAGATATGTAGTTGTAGGTATTGGTCGTTCTGGAGCCGTAAGTGTTGTCTACAGTTCTTTGTATTTATCAGTGGGAAATTTTCTCAATGAGGGATCCCTTGTAAGCTTTCATATTTATTCATGATAATTTGATCTTTGAAGAGTAAAAATATGTGTGTGTATGTATATGAAATTTTGGTTTCCATTTACTTCCACTTTCTTGTTTATTTGAGTTGATTATTCCTATTAGTGTACTTTATTCTGTGAAGTAAATCACAATGTAATAATCTACCTATGATCTGAATTATTTTCGTCACGAAATGAGAGCAGAGATATAACACATAAATATACAGAGATATTGCAAGAGAAGCAATAATATAATAGAGATATATCGGATATATAAAAAGAGGCACATATATACAGTAATACACAATTTCTATTAATGAGTGAAATGTACAAAACTGTAGAAATACAGAGTGAAAGACTCACTAGAATGGCAACATCTTATCTTTGAGAAGTGATGTGATGGATACTCACATTCGCAAGAACATGATTTTTACAATGAGGCTCCAAGGCATTTTTAACATAAATAAAATCCAAAATCCTAACCCCGGAAGATGAATAGACAACAGTTTTGTGGACCCTGTTTTGGGTAGTTTGGTGTATCAACTTCCCAGCGGTGTAACTTTTGCATACGATCTATGTTTAGGGTGCATGATAGCTCGTTGGAAAGGTATCAATGAGAAGATTCATTTTGGGGGCTCAATAAGAAAATTTTGATATCAATGAGGTTCCCGGTCGTGAAAAAAATTCATTAAGGCCCTCAAAATGGTCCAGAAGACTATTTTGAGTCAGTTGGAATAGGTGGGAGGCCACCGATATCCCTCCTTAGAAAGAAATGGTATCCATTGCATTGAATTCCTAGGGGTGAGGGGAAAGCACTTGTTGAATCTGAACCTTGGTGATCTTCTTGCCTTGCTGGATAAGTTGCGTTGCTAGCGTTTTGAAGGCTGTCATGAACCTGTTGTTGGCAGGGTTGAATATGTTCAAACAACCTGTTGTGTCTTGGCTTGACTGGGTAGTGTGTAGGTACCCTTGTAGGTGAATAAAAAATATCTTCTTTCTCTTCTACAATATGCTTCTGCTAGATAGAAAGGTCTTGGGCCAAGGCTGCAGTGGTTGCAATGTCCTTCTGTTCATCTTTTAAACAGATAGTGAAGAAGTTGAGTTTTTTAGTATGAGATACTACCTTGCGACACTATTTAGGTGGAACAATAGTCAGAACTACCTCTAGTATCCTATAGAGATGCCCCCCAAAGTAACAATGACACTATGGGGTCAAGACTCATAAATAACATGGTGCTTCCACATATATGGTTGGCCCAAGAGAACATCACACACATCCAGTGGGGAAACATCACATAATGCCTCACCCTTGAAAGGTTGTATGTCGTATGACAATCAACACTGTTGGCTGACACAAATATATCATCCCTGGAGAAGCCACCTTATGTTGTATGAATGCGGGTGTGGTGTTGTCAATAATCCCAGCTATTTGATGACCTCTGTTGAGATGATGTTTTTCCTGGATTTTTCTATCAACAATGAAATTCAATGGGGTCCCCTTCACCCACATCTATGAATGGAAGAGTTTCTCCCCCTCTTTAGGATCTCCTGGTTCTTCTGGTTGAATTGTCGCGACCGCGAAAGTAGTAGTGGGGTTTGCGTCGATGATCTATCTTCTCCCATTATTTTCTAAATCTAGGTTCAAATCTTTTTCTTTGATCTCGACCACCAATAATTGTTTTGAGAAACATTCATCAATGTTGTGCTAGAGGATTTTGTGGAAATCACACCACTTTCCAGTGTCCTTCGTCTTTTAGTGACCCTTCTCTTCTTATGGCTTAGACTAGTTTTCATGAGGATTTTTTTTAGGGCCTTATTTATCATACTTTGGTTGTTGTGGATTTGCAGACTTGAACTCCCATCTGTTCTGGTGCCTAAATTTCTTCTTGATTTTGACAACATATCGATAGGTAGCTCCCAACAATGAGATTTCTAGAAACTCCATTTCAATTTGGATGTACCTGTGTAGAGCACCACGCTATTTCAAAACCAAATGTCACTAAGAATATTTGATACCCAGCTTGGTGCGCAAGGTATGGAAGGTATTGGTGAACTCCGACACTTCTTTTCCCCTCTCTTGATGCAGTGTGGTCCATCTCATGTACTGGTCATCATAGTTACCAAAAGGGTAATATTGTTCCTTGATCGCATCCACAAAAAAATCCCAAGTGGGCTCGGCCCTATATATTCCAAACTCTTTTGTGGAAATTTTCTCCTAGTAAGTTTCCCACCAATGTTTGAAATGGGGGAGATCCTGAAGGAGTGTGAAGGTGATATTTTCCCTATTGGAAAAATTGTAAACAAAGACATAACCTTCTAGCAGATTTAACTATTTTTCTAGGGCATCTGTATCTATCTGACCTTCAAATACGAGAATATCAAAATTAACCAGTACCTTGAAAGGAGAGGTGCCTCTAAAATGGTTGCTTGCTGAAGATGTGCCTGTTGTTATTGGAAGGCTTTGAAGGATGTGGGAAAAATTCTCCATCATTTTGTCCCTCTATTGCATGAGAGCTTTCTCAAACAATAGATTAATAGAATCTTATGCTCTGTCGTTTTTCTTTTCTTCCGCCATGGATGGTTTCTTGGGAGTTCGAGAGAGATTGTACTCAAGAGAGACAAACTAGAGACCCAACTTTCTATACTCAGACCTCGTCGAGGACATGCACAGAAAAACGATCAAGAGCAACCTGCTCTAATACCATTGATCCGGATTATTTTCGACACGAAATGAGATTGGAGATATAACATATAAATATACAGAGATATTGCAAGAGAGACAAAAATATATATATATATATATATATATATATATATATATATATATATATATATATATATATATATATAACAAGAGGCACTATAGTAATACATAATTTTTATTAATGAGTGAAATGTACAAAACTCTAGAAATGCAGAGTGAAAGACTCGCTAGAATGGTGGCAGCTTATCTCTAAGAAGAGATGTGACGACTACTCACATTTGCAAGAATATGATTGTTACAATGAGGCTCCAGAGGCATTTTTAACATAAATAAAATCCAAAACCATAACCCCGGAAGATGAAAATCCAACAGTTTTGTGGACCCCGTTTTGGGTAGTTTGGTGTATCAACTTCCTGGGGGCATAACTTTGGCATACAATCTCCATTTGGGGCGCATGATAGCGCATTGGAAAGGTATCTATGAGGATATTCATTTTGGGGTCTCAATAAGAGCCTTTCGCTGTCATTGAGGTGCCTGATTGCGAAAAAAATTCATTTGGGCCCTCAAAATAGTCTTGAAAGTTTAGGAACTGAAAAACTGCTAAAAATAGTAAATTTCCATAACATTGTTTTGAGTCAGTTGGAATAGGTGGGTGGCCACCGATATCCACCTAGATAAATCCTCCCTCCTTAGAAATAAATGGTATCCATTACGTTGAGTTCTCAGGGGAGAGGGGAAATATCTTGTTGAATCTGAACCTTGGTGATCTGCTTCCCTTGCTGGAGAAGTTGCACTGCTTGGTGTATTGAAATTTGTCACGAACCTGTTGTTGGCGGGGTTGAATATGTTCAACCAACCTGTTGTGTCTTGGCTTGACTAGGTAGTGTGTAGGCACCCTCATAGGTGAATAAACAATATCTTCTTTCTCTTCTTCAATATTCTTCTGCTGGATAGAAAGGTCTTGGGCCAAGGTTGCAGTGGTTGTAGTGTCCTTCTATTCACCTTTTAAACATATTGTGAAGAAGGTGAATCTTTTAGTATAAGATACTACCTTGTGGCACTGTTTAGGTGGGATAGTAGTTAGAACTACTTCTGATATCCTATAGAGATTCCTCCCCAAAGTAACAATGACACTACAGGGTTGAGACTCATAGATAACATGTCACTTCCACATATATGGCTCACCCAAGAGAACATCACACAAATATAGCCGGGAAACACCACATAATACCTCATCCTTGAAAGGATGGATGTCGTATGAAAATTAACACTGTTGGCTGACACAGAGATCTCGTCCTTGGTGAAGCCACCCGATGTTGTATGGCTACGGGTGTGGTGTTGTCAACAATCCCAATTGTTTGATGAACTTTGCTGAGATGAGTTTTTTCTGGCTTCTTCTAGAAACAATGAAATGCAACGGGGTCCCCTTCACCCACATATGTGAATGGAAGAAGAACTTCCCCTCTTCAAAATATTCTGGTTCTTCTAGTTGAATTGTTATGGTCGCAATAATACCAGTGGGGTCTGCGTTGATTATCTGTCTTCTCCCATTATTTTCTGAATCATATTCTAAATATGGGTTCGAATATTTTTCTTTGATCTTGGCCACCAATGACTGTTTTGAGTGACATTCATCAGTGTTGTTCTAGGGAATTTTGTGGAAATCACACCACTTTCCAATATCCTTCTTCATATTTTCGTGACCCTTCTTTTCTTGTGGCTTAGACTGGTTTTCAGGAGGTTGTTTGTTAGGGCCTTCTTTATCATACTTTGGTTGTTGTGGATTTGCAGACCCGAACTCATGTTTGTTCTGGTGCCTAAATTTTTTCTCTATTTTAACAACATATTGATAAGCATCTCCCAACGTTGAGATGTCCAAAAACTCAATTTCGGTTTGGATGTACCTATGTAGAACCCCACGGTATTTCAGAACCAAATGCTGCTCAAAATATTTGATACCCATCTTGGTACGCAAGGTATGGAAGGTATTGATGAACTCTGGCATTTCTTTTCCCCTCTCTTGATGCAGTGTGGTCCATCTCATGTATTGGTCATCCTAGTTACCAGCAGGGTAATATTGTTCCTTGACTGCATACACAAAAAAATCCCAAGTGGGATCGACCCCATATATTCCAAACTCCTCTGTGGAACTTTTCTCCCAGTAAGTTTCCACCAATGTTTGACATGGGGGAGAGCCTTAAGGAGTGAGAAGGTGATATTTTCCCTGTCGGGAAAATTGTGAACAGAGAAATAAACTTCTAGCAGATTTAACAATTTTTCTAGAGCATATGCATCTATCTGACCTTAAAATACGGGAATATAAAAATTAACCTGTACCTTGAAAGGATAGGTTCCTCCAAAATGGTCGCTTGATGAAGACATGTATGTTGTTATTGGTAGGCTTTGAAGGATGTGGGAAAATTCTCCATCATTCCATCCCTCTGTCGCGTGAGAGCTTGCTCAAGCAACATATTAATAGAATATTCTACTCCATCGTTTTTCTTTTCTTCCACCATGGCGGTTTTCTTGGGTGTGTGAGAGAAATTTTCCTCAAGAGGGACAAGCTCAAGACCCTACTTGCTATACTCGGACCTTGTCAGGGACATGCACTGAAAAACGATCAAGAACATCCTGCTCTGATACCACTGATCCGTATTATTTTTGGCAGGACATGAGAGCGGAGATATAACACATAAATATACATAGATATTGCAAGGATACCATAATATGACAGAGATATATCAGATATATAACAAGAGGCACATATATACACTAATACACAATTTCTATTAATGAGCAAAATGTACAAAATTGTAGAAATACAAAGTGAAAGACTCGCTAGAATGGTGGAATCTTATCTCTGAGAAGAGATGTGACGAGCACTCACATTCACAAGAAGATGATTGTTACAATGAGGCTCCAAAGGCATTTTTAACATAAATAAAATTTAAAACCCTAACCCTGGAAGACGAAAATTCAACAGTTTTGTGGACCTTGTTTTGGGTAGTTTGGTGTATCAACTTCCCGGGGGCGTAACTTTGGAATATGATCTCCATTTAGGGACCACAATAGCTCGTTGGAAATGTATCGACAGAGAGATTCATTTTGGGGGATCAACGAGAGACTTTGGATATCATTGAGGTGTCCAATCATGAAAAAAAAGCATTTAGGCCCTCAAAATGGACTTAGAAGTTTAGGAACTGAAAAACTGCTAAAAATAGTAAATTTCCAAAAGACTATTTTGAGTCAGTTGGAATACGTGGGTGGCCACCAATATCTACCTGGATCAACCTAGGTGCTGAGATAGGAGAGGTAAAATCAACAAAGATGCCAACTTGAAGACACCAATGATGGAAAGTAGAGTGTGATGAACTTTTCTAAAGTAGAAATTCATGGATTGTGGATTCTTGGTGGGCAAGTTAAGCCATACAAGGAGAATACCATGTGGACTATGGTATATAGATAGTCAATGTGAATATTTATGAAGTATATTGTGCTATAGAATGAGAATGCTTGCTGCAAAAGTAAGACATGGGATATAGAAGTATGTGCTAAAGATGACCAAGTTGCTACAGAACATGAAAGTTGTTGTAGAATGTGATAGTGCTATAGAAGTGATATGTTAGCATTGGAAATTTGTACCACGAATCATATGGAATTGATTTTGGCTATGGAACTCCCCAATTCAATACTGCAAAATCGAGAGTGGGAGAAAATATAAACGATCAAGATGAACTTTGTCCACATGTGTAGAAGGGAGTGGGAAGGCATGTTGAAGACAAAATTTGTTGTTGAGTGGAATATGAAAGGTTGTACTGCAGAATAAGAATTGCTAGGAAGAGACCAGTCTCAAGATGAAAATGAAAAGGCAAATGCTAGAAATGCAAGGACATGGGCAGTGGTAGTTGAAGAAGTGATACGAACAAACCATTTGGAACTGAAGGTGAATAGCTTGACAAATATGAATAAATACAAAATTCATGATGAAGAGAAAGAGGCTCACAGAGGATAAAGAGAGCTCGTAGACGAAGGAGATAGAGAGGAAATGGTTGAGGTTTCCATGGCCTTTTCCCGAGAAACTGAAGAAGATTTGTAAATTGATATGTGGTCATAAAGTCATTGGAATTATTTTCTTCATAAATGAATAAAAGAGAGAGAGAGATTTGTTGAGCACCGATTGGTTATTTTTACCTTCAAGTTTCCATGCTAAGTCCCTCGTAATCTGTGAATGAACGTTATCGAAGTTTGTTGTTATATTATGCATTGTTAGCTCTTATAGTTGTTGATTTGTTGACTACTATTATAGAGGAAATGGATGAATTCCATGTATTTCTATCATGTGTGTGTACGAACCATTCACAAAGATATTTCCGAGCCTAATAATTGTGCAAAAAGGGTCTATGCAAAGACCATGCATTGGAATTATAATTATTTATGTGTAAGTGTAAGGTTTCGTGTATTCCAATTGTATTTCTTGTGTGAATGGTGTGGAATCACTTCACCTCTGTGTGTAGAATCATTTAGCAAAATAACATTGTGGGACCATAACCCACATGTTGCCAGTAATATATTGCCAATAGATTGCTTATCATTAGATTGAGTTGTGCTCGAGTTGTTGTTGTAGAAATGATCTATGTGAAGGTTGATTTACACTAAAGGAGGACAATGGTTGTGCATGAAGGATGATTTAACAAAAACTTGTGTTCTTTAGTATCCAATTATTTGTGTAGTTATAGAAGAGCAGATGGTGGTGGATGCACAAATTTCATTCTTGTAATGTTTGAAGTATTCATTCATTGTTGTATGTGTTTTCATTGTCTGTGTTTCATAGTATTTTATGCATATTAGAGTCTTCTAGAAATTATCTTGAATTGCGGATGATGGCGTTTATCCTCTCATGCCAAGTGATATTAGATATTTGTAAGAGAAAATGCATATGAATACATGTGATATCAATGTTGTTGAGAATTGTCTTTTGGGAAGAGAATTGGTTCTTTGCATGAGATATTATGTTGTTCAATTCTAATTGGTAGAGGGGTCTTGACTCCCCTACATCATTATACCAATGGTAGGATTATACCAATCACATTAATCTTTTTTTGTGTAATATGTATTATTACTATGTTTTCGTTGCATGTAACATATTACAAAGTGGGATTTGAATTTAGATGAAGAAGATAACAAATTTTCCTCCTAATTGCTCGAATTACATTCAATTGAAAACATTCCATTTTTCTTATATGTTTTTTCAATTTAATTTAATATTCTCATGATATTGAAGTCAACCTCTTATTGTCACAATGTGACATAAATCTTGATGAGCGTTGCAATACAACAAAACCATTAAATAATGAAGTAATTTAGCATAAGGCAACCAAGATGAATGACACAATGAGGTGAGACTATTAAGGAATGTCACAATCCAACATAACCCTTCAAAATTGTCACAATTTGATAGAAGTCAATCAAGATCAATGTTGTAATGTCACATCTCCATTAAGTAATGCTACAAGTTGACATAACCCTTATTTTTATGTATTCATGGTCTATTATTGTTAATAGTACTGAACATGGTTATCATGGTCAACCATAATAAACCATGATGAAACATGATCAACCTTGGTCAACCACATCAAAACATAGTCAAACATTGCTAACCAAATTCCATTAAATACAAAATTGTTAACCATAGTCAAACATTGCCAATAATTGTCATCGATAGTCAAACATAGTCAAACCATTCGATGGTCCAAATGCCTAATCAAGTTAAGGATGGGATCTAAACATGGTCAACCATAGTCAAACATGGTTAAAAAATTCAACCAAAGTCGACTAAAGTTAAACATGATCAACCTAGGTATGTTAACCATATTCAACCATTATTAACCATAGTGAAACATGATAAACTATAATCAAACATGATCAACCATAATTAGCTATAGTCATGCTTGTTTAAAATCATAGTCAACCATTTTCAAACTTGGTTGACCATAACAACTATAGTCAAATATGTGAACCATGGTTAACGATGGTCAAACATATTCGACCACTGTGACCATTGTTAATCATAGCCAAACATGGTGACCTATTATCAACCATGTTAAACATTATTGACCATAATCAACTTTGTTCAAATATAATCAAATGTTTAAAATTTATTTTTAATATATTTTTATAATCATTATACCCCAATGTATAATAAATCATTTCAATATTTTTTTTTTCCTTATTATTGTTGATGTTTGGACAACATCGGGAAGACATTCTCTTAGATTAATAATTAATAATATAATTATCGATTATTAAATTCTATATATAATAAGTAAATGATAATAATAAATAGTTATTGATTATCCAAGGGATGCATCCTTTCATGGATGGTCACCATATTCTCCCTATATATGGAACACTCATCATTGTAATAATATATCAATTATATCTCATATGAATAAAAACAACATGGTATCAGAGTAGAACTTGGCTTGACTCCTTCACGCCCAAGAAAATGAGAGTGGAGTAAAATGTTGGGAGTGTTAAATTTATGGGGTTGTTACAATCTCTATGTACAACATATTTACTTTTTACTTCTACCTAAATTATAGAAAGAATTCCATAAATTATGGTGGGCAATAATTTCTAGTAAAAATATCTAATTGCCTAAATATGAGGAATGTACTGCATATTTACTTCTACCTATATTTATGCAAAGAATTGCATGAATTATGATGGAGCAATTTAACATAGTCAAATACTATGTGGATGGATTATAACCAAATTAATATTTGGGTAGTTAAGGAGTTATTCTCCAACTTTTTATAAGAAAGAAAATTAAATTAAAATTTTCAAAGAGATGTGTCTTTTTTGGATCAATTTAATATTACTATAAAAAGACACTTGAAAGACACAACAATAAACACACATATTTTTTCTCTCTCACATGTGGGATAAGTAATCTAAGGAAAAGACTAAGAAGTTGAAATTTTTCGTGTTACTTAGTGATGTTCTAGTGTTTACTAAAGTAATATTGTATATCATTGGAAGTAATTACCACTTGCGGAAAATTGTACTTGTTTAATTTAACACTAGAAAATCAACATGGTTAGCCATATGACATCGAGTATATGATGGATGTGTGTTGGTAGCCATATGACATCAAGAATATGATGGATGTGTGTTGGTCATAGTAGAAGCCATATTATTTGGAGGGTCACTGTATATAGGTGTGCACAAGATAAATTTATCTCCTCTAGGAGATTTTTTTTGTTTTTCTTGTTTCTTGTTCTGGGAAGGTCATAGGTAATAGCTCTGAGAAGGAGCCATAATGATGGTCGAGGGAGGAAGACATGGAGGGAAATACCTTCCAACATGATATCAAGGAGAGAGATTTCAAGACATGATGCTAAGAGAAAGGAAGTCTCTAGGAGCAATGTACCTCCCAGGATGGGACCATGCCAGCTAACAGAGACAGTTCCAATGATCATGGATACAATGAGTCAATACCGACTGTAGAACAACTATGGTAGATATAGTAGAGAAGTAAAACACATTATGAGACTTAGAGGGAGAAGGTGTAGCAGTCCCAGTACATGATTCGAGCCATGAGATGTTGAGGAAACAGGCATGGCAACAATTCCAGTGTATGTAGAAGCACTCCCAGAGAGGGAGGTGGTACTACATCCAGAGGGAGTCCATATTGAGTTACCTCCAGAGAAGGAGAAAGAGCTACCTTCAGTTTCAGAGGGAGCAGAGACAGAGGAGGATTCACCTCCAGCTCTAGAGGGAGTGTTGATGTTTTTCAGCTTCCGAGACATTGATTTCATGAGGGAACCTCGATATATCATGTATGGTCCAAGATGATTTAGCATGATCATGTTTTACCTATGTTTCTATGGGAAAAGGAATCCATGCCTACAGTGTATGTTCAGAACATAAGTCCTCATAAGACTTTGAGGAACATGACGCCCGAGGAGGCCTTCACCAGAGTGAAGCATGAGGTTGGACACTTCAGGATATTTAGGTGTCCAATATACATTCATGTACCCAAGGAGAAAAGGATCAAGATAGACCCTTCAGGGAGAAAGGGTACATTTGTGGGGTACATTGAGTCTTTGAAGGCATACTAGATCTACATCCCTGATTAGAGACATATTGAGGTGACCAGAGATGTTACCTTTGAGGAGGAGGTATCCTTTAAGATATCTAGAGGATCTCACATAGAGATTGATCAAACTGATCCAATTGATCCCGTTGATCCTATAGCTCCAGTTGATGTTCCCATAGATATTGCAGTAGGTCGAAAGAGACCTACATGGGCTTGTCATAATCTGCAGGAGGTGGAAGGATATGCAGCTCCTTGTGGTACCTTCTGAGTGAGAAAGAGACCTCATAGATATTCATGCTATTCCACAACTATGAGCTGCATCATTCAGTTTGAGCCTCCCTGTTATGAGGAGGCAACTAGTCATCCAGTTTGGAGAGATGTCATGATGGAGGAGTATCAATCCATCATGAAGAATGATGTGTGGGATATTTTTACAATACATGAGGGGAAGTTTGTAGTGACTTCCAAATGGATCTACAAGATCAAACACACAGTTGATGGGAGCATCGAGAGGCACAAAATGAGATTTTTTGCTAGAGGGTTTTGTCAGGTGGAGGGAATATATTATGAAGAGACATTTGTAACATCCATGGATTAGAGAGTACATCAGATGGATGTAAAGAAAACCTTTCTCAATGGAGAGATTGAGGAAGAAGTATACATCGAGTAGACATATTGTTTTGTGATACATGAGAAGGAGTCTCATGTGTGCAGGTTGAAGAAGGCCTTGTATGGACTCAAACAACCACATCAAGCTTGGTATGCGAGGATTGATGGACACCTGATGATTTTTGGGCTTCAACAAAAGTGTTTTCGATCCCAGTTTGTACTAAAAGACTGTTAATGGTGAGTCCTTGATTTTGGTCCTCTACGTTGATGATTTATTCCTCACTGGTACAAAGAGCCTTATTGTTGAATGCAAGTATGCATTGGCCTCTAAGTTTGAGATGAAGGACCTTGGTATGATGCACTATTTCTTGGGACTAGAGGTGTGGTAGAGAACGGATGAGATCTTCCTGAGTCAGGGGAAGTACACAATTAATATATTGAAGAAGTTTGGGATGTTGAACTTGAAGCCCGTGGCTACACCAATGGTGACTAATCTGAAGAAACTAAGTTTGTCTTCTTCCGATTCTGATGAAATTGATTTGACTCTATACAAACAGTTGATTGTATCATTGATGTATTTGGGTAACACCAGACAATATATGTGTTATAAAGTGAGTGCACTTAGCCAATTTATGAGTCAACCGAGATAGACACATTGGATTGTTGTGAAGCATGTGTTGAGATATCTGTGAGGCATAGTTGGACATGGTATGAGATATACTTCTAGTATTGATATGATATGGTAGGAATATATTGACTCTGATTGGGCAGGAAGCGCAGTGGATAGAAAGAGCACCTTCGGGTGTTGTTTCACTTTAGGATCTTCCATGGTTTCCTGGTGTAGCAAGAAACAAACTTATGTGGCTTTGAGCATAGCAGAAGAACAGTACATTGCATTAATTATTTCAGTCTGTGAAGCAATTTGGCTTTGCAAGCTCCTTGTAGATTTATCCGAACATGTGTTGGATTCCACCATTATTCATTATGGTAACCAAATTTGTGTGAAGATATCAGAGAATACAGTGTTTCATGACAAATCGAACCACATTGAGATCAAGTACCATTACATCCAAGAAATGGTGCAGAGGAAGGAAGTATTGGTGTAGTACCTTCCTACAGATGAGCAAGTTTTTGATGTTCTTACCAAACCAGGACGAAGTTCAAGTACTTTAGTGACAGACTTGGTATGGTAGAGAATTCATCCCTCGCTGAGAGGGAGTGTTGATGTTTGCAACTTCCTAAGACATTCTCTAGATCGTACTCCTCTATGACTAAGTTGAGTTCATATGTGATGACACTTATCTGAGAAGGGATGAGTGTGTTTAGGCTTATAGGCCAACGTCCCTTGTGGAGAGCACATGAGGATATGTCAAGGGATTTGACCTTGACGTCACACACTATGGGGAGTTGACCCTAGTGTTTCTAGAGGGAGTATCCTCTAGAAGTTCACATGGGAGTGCCATGTGTAATAGACATTCTCCAGATGATACTCCTCTGTGAATTGAGTAGACTTGATTTGTGAGGACACTTATCCGAGAAGGGATAAGTGTGTTTGGGCTTATGTCCCAATGTCCCTTGTGGATAGAAGATAAGGACACATCCCTTGTGGAGAGATATGAGGACATGTCAAGGGAGTTAACCTTGATGTCACACACTATGGGGAGTTGACCCTAAGTGTTCCTAGAGGGAGTAGCCTCTAGAAGTCCACATGAGAGTGCCATGTGTGACAAAAAACTTTCTACTATGGTGGTTGTGTACGACTGGCAGATATTCTGTGTCTCTGGACAATAGTTGTGTATTACCATGGAAAGATACCTCCCTAGCTAAGAGGGAGTGTTGATGTTTCAACATTGGGTGGAGATTCTTCTAGATTGGGCTATAGACCAAGGGAGATAGGATACATTTATCATAAAGGTGCACTTGTGGTAAATGGGCCCAAACGTAGTCCTTCCTTGATCATGAAAAGGAATAATATGGAATCAAGGTGCTTTCCATGTGTCAGTTAGCATCAGGATGACATTCACTCATAGGTGTGTCCCTGTGGTGAAATATCATGGTGTGGTCTTTGTCTTAGTCATGGTGATTTGACAAGGAATGATAAATCCTCGAGATTCTATATGCTATTACATGCAGACCGAGAGTGAGCCTGATCTCAGAGAGAGTTAATTTGCTCAAAAGGGAGATTCACAGAAGGAGTTTCTCCAAGACTGATAGACAAGTGTCATGAGTCTAAGTGAAGTTTGTATACTTCAGAGACAAGCTTGGAATGATGCAGAATGTCTCCCTCATTGAGAGAGACTATTGATGTTTGGACAACATCGGGAAGACATTCTCTTAGATTAATAATTAATAATATAATTATTGATTATTAAATACTATATATAATAATTAAATGATAATAATAAATAGTTATTGATTATCCAAGGGACACATCCTTTCATGGATGGTCACCATATTGTCCCTACAGAAGATGCATTTTTTTCTTTAGATGACATAGAGTTCGGGGTTAAGCAGCTTGCAAATGGGAAAGATAAGGACATTGAAGGCTTCTAAGCTAGAATTTGTAAAATTGGAGGGCCTACCCTTATCCCTCACATATACAAGCTCTTCAATTTAGCAGTCAAGCATGGCTTCCCTAAACCCTAGATGCAAAGCCTCATTGTTCCTATTTTAAAAAATGGGGATAGAAACATTCCCTCTAATTATTGGGCCATTATGATTAGCCTGATTTTAGCCAAGCTTTATGGAGTTATTTTGGAAAACAAAATTAGCCTTTGGCTAGAAAGTCATGGTAAAAGAGCTAAAGTCCAGGCCGTGTTTAGGATATATCATTCAACTATGGACCATATTATTACCTTTAGGATCATTGCAAAGGAGTTCCAAAATACTAAAACTAATCTATTTTGTTGTTTTGTTGACTTCAAAAAAGATTTTGACATGGTTCCTAGGAAAAACCTTTGGAATAGGTTGGAAGAGATAAAAGTTCCTCTCGAGTTGAGGGATGCTGCAACAAGGATGTATGAGAACGTTATTACTAAGTTTAAAAACACCGAGGGCTGGTCAAAAGAGATTAACTACAATATTGGAGTCAAACAAGGTTGTCCCTTGTCCCTACCCTTTTTGGCATATACATTGACAAGTTAGAAGATTGCTTGGAAAACACAAGTTGTGTCGGTCCTACTCTCACTGGTATAGTCATCAATCTTCTTCTTTATGTTGATGATATCATTCTTATGACAAGGAGTCCCCATGGTCTTGAAAACCAACTAAGAATCCTCAAGGATTTTTGCTCCAATATTGGTGTGATTGTTAATATTGATAAGACTAAGATCATGGTTATTAAATACAATAAGATCATTTATGATACCTTCGTATACAGAAACAACAACTTGGAGGAAGTGACTTCATACAAATATCTTGGAATTGATATTCACCACAAGATCAACTGGAATTATAGCATCGAGAAAAGGATTTTAAGGGGATGGAAAGCTTATTATGGGCTTGAAATTAATTGTAAATCAATCAATCTTTGGATTTGGGACAAGAAGAAACTCCTCTTTGAGACTCTCGTTACACCTGTTATTATTTATGGATGTGAAGCTCGGGGCTGTAGTATCTCTCGTGAATCCTGGAGAAAAATAGAGCAAATACAAAAGAATTTTATAACCTACAATCTCAAAATTAAAGGAATTGCGCCCTATCCTATCCTCCTCTTAGAAAAAAGTCTCCCCCCCATTGAGAGCACAACTATGACTAGATACGTAATGTATAAGAACAAGTTAAACAACATGAAAGACAAGAGGCTTCCTAAAATTGTTTCAAAATCGAGTCGTAACCACCATAGACTCAAACGAGGATGGCATAAAGATGCTCAGTCTTGGCTAAACTATTGGGGAATCATGGAGGACACCATTTTGCATAATAAAGATACTATTAAAAATATCTTCAAATCAAAATTTAAAGAGAAAATGTGGTGTGATAAAGAGCTAGAGGAAAAAAGAAAATTAAGCTATTATAAGGATGCAGTCAACCCTAATCTAGAAGATCAAAATTATCTATCTATTTTGACAAGTGTAAAGAAAAAAAAAAAACATTGCTAAGATAAGAACAAATTGTCACTAGCTCCATAGTGAAACTGGGTGTTGGTCAATTCCTAAAACGCCCTGGGATGAAAGAGCGTGTCACCTTTGTGACACTAAGAAGGTTGAAGATGAAAAGAACTTTCTCTTAGATTGTCTAGCCTATACCCAGATTAGATCTAATTTTCAAAATATTTGTCATACTACGAACCTTCCTAACCTCTTAACTCAACAGAACTATGGTGATATTGGAAGACTTCTCTTAATGTTTTTCGAGCACAAAAACAAAATTCCAAAGAATCCCAAGTAATCACTTACAAACAAAATTCCAAAGAATGGCAAGTAATCACTTACCCTCTTAAGGTCGATAGACCATTTCAATCTTAGTGGACCTTAATATGATTTTTAAAAATAAGTTTAATAAAATTTTGTATTAATTTTGTTTAAATTTTCTAGAGATAAATTGTATGTAAAATTTTGAAAAGTTTAACATTTCTAATGAACACTCCATCCATCTATAATGTTAAAATGATCATAAAAAAAGTGTTTGTATAGATATTTATATGGTTGAAAATTACTAATAATTATTCTAAAATAAAAAGTTACAATTCTCTATATAAAATAATGATTAAAATAGTAAAGTTACAACTCTCTCTCTCTCTAATGATTAAAATGGTAAAGTTACAACTCTCTCTCTAAAATAATTAAAATAGTAAAGAAACACTTGAAAATAAAAACTATTTAATACTAACATTAAAATTGAAATTAAAAAAAAATATTAAAAAAAAATTGTTAAAATTTTATTTAAAAGAAAAAAAATCACTATAAAGGCTGAGATGGTTAACAAGTTAAAAAAAAAAACAAAGAATTAATAATAACATTAATGTGTTAATTTACAACAATAAACATATATTTAGTGTATATTATAAAAAAATATATTAAATATTAAATATAAATTTATTTATAAACTTAAACATTAATATAATTATTATTGATAATTAATTAATATTTTTAATATAATTTTTGTTTTTTAAGCTAAATATCTTTGATTTGCTGGATTGGCTTTTAGCTATGCTATTAGTATCTAAGTTGTTAAAATCACCGACCCTTAAAATAGTTGGATTTAAAGTGTAGTCCCTTCACTTACAGAATGCCTTACAAACTCCAAACATTTTTACTATAATTATTACTAAAAATTAATTATTTATTTATAATTTTTTAAAACACATTAAATGATTTCTATATATGTCATATACACCATTTCATTCTACTTATCCATTCCCATTCCATTTATGCAAACTCATCAAGGTTACTATCCAATGTGCATCAAAACAATTTCCAAATCCTCTGTTTCTGCAATGTAGCCGGCTATTCCCTTTGGCATTCCTCTGGCGCTTCGGGAATAACTACATGAAAATAGTTGAAGATTCGATTACGACTTCCAACTATAAAGAAGGAATATTTTGCCGAAAGTCTTTTGTTGCTAAAATACTCCTCCATATTGTTACAAATATGTACGGGTGCCCATGAACCTTCGTCTTTGTTTCAAGAATATGACAGGTCACAAAGTTGTAACGCATATCAAGAAGAACAAAGAAGACTCGC
>JZKD02S0547334.1:94035-108371 GCA_000966675.3 Picea glauca | reverse complement strand
TGCTATGGTTTGTTAATGGTAACAGTAACTTATATATTTTACTCTGTGAATTAAGTGTGTTTAATTCTGGTTAAATGCATTTGTTTTTAAATCCATGTAATGAATGGTAAACCGATAGGTTTGGGTGAACCTGGGTAGTGAATTGATACACTACAAATTGGTATCAGAGAAATTGGTACACTACACCACTGGCCCATCTAGGCTCAGTGTCGAAACCTTGGCTCTGATACCAAACTGTAGCACCACTTCTCACTCACTACTGTGTAGGTGTTACTACGCGAAATAACAACATTCTCACTCACAATTAATCACATGCATTCAAAACAAGTTAAACACATTCAACATAGAGTAATCATACGATTTACTACCATCATCAACAATCAATACTATTTAACATCAATTCATAGACACAGCAGAATACATGATGATTATAATACACAGAGATATAGAAACATAATTAAAGCATCATCTGGTACTTATCTTTGAACAGTGGTAGATTCCACCAACCAAGTGTAGGCCTTCCACGAACCTCCCAGTCTTAGACCGCATTGCTCATCAACTAACAAGTGGGTCACCCCCAAGCTAGGACTAAGCTCCACCCCAAGACAAGGAATCCTAGGCTAGGCTGAGGTTATAGGGAAACAACACACAGCCACAAGGATGAGATTCTCTCCTAGGAACCTCTCACGCTCACTGCCCACAGACCCTCATTCCCCACATACCTGTTCCACCCCAGGAGTATACACCTTCTATGTCACCTGGATAGTCCTTCGGCTACTAACCTCCCTTGCCTTGAGTTACAGCAACAGGCCGGACCGGAAGTCTCCGGGCTCTGTGGCAGCTACAAGGTTCCTTCCAGGAGTTCTCTCCTTCCTCTGTACACTCTCTTTCCTGGAGAGAGTGTTACTCCACTAGCCAACAAGCCACACGTAGTCCAGCACTGCGTGGCCACAACAATCAACAGGGAAATAGACGCAGCTTCCTATAGGCTCAACAATGGCCGAATGGCTCACAGTCACAACTTCAGGATAGAAAACCCACACACAGGCTCGATCTCAGATAGAGGATACACACAGATTCTCCAGATGAACACAGTTTTTTTTCAGTTCAGAAGATATACGAGGTTTTTCTGCAGAGGTTGGATTTATTGTACCGCTCAGAGGCTGTACGCACTCAAGCCGTCGGGTGGAATGGAGGAGCGCCCCCATCATGACTCATCTTCGCCATTTTATTTGCATGGGTCAGAGCTGACACTTGTCACCCTGGAAACTACATGCATTTACCCAGCACACATCCCCTTCCTCATAGTTAGGAACTTAGGATAAAACATGAAATGCTCATGCCTTTTTGGAATAATATTAAAATATTGTTCCTAAGGCTGAAGCCCCCTAGGCTTAACACTTATCCCCTTTTCCCACCTTCTAGCCCCTAATCCCTTGCCTTCTCTGTGGAAGCTCACTCCCCCTTCACTCATTCATCATGGTCAGTCTGCACCTGGTGGTGTTTACAATTTTTTTATTAATTGTTCTACATGATTACATATACAACAACAGGCTCCTGGCCTTCAACACTTAGGCTCCCTGGCCTAACAAACACATAAGCCACCAGCTTATAAAAACTTGGCTCACCAGCCTATAAAACATAATCACAATTCCTTTCAGAACATGATTTACGATAGGGCTCAGCCTTGGGGACACTACAAATGGTATCCATTGCATTGAATTCCTGGGGGTGAGGGGAAAGCGATTGTTGAATCTGAACCTTGGTGATCTTCTTGCCTTGGTGGAGAAGTTGTGTTGCTTGGCGTTTTGAAGGTTGTCATGAACTTGTTGTTGGCGAGGTTGAATATGTTCAAACAACCTGTTGTGTCTTGGCTTGACTAGGTAGTGTGTAGGTACCCTTGTAGGTGAATAAAAAATATCTTCTTTCTCTTCTACAATATGCTTCTGTTGGATAGAAAGGTCTTGAGCCAAGGCTGTAGTGGTTGCAATGTCCTTCTGTTAAGATTTTAAACAGATAGAGAAGAAGTTGAGTTTTTTAGTATGAGATACTACCTTGTGGCACTATTTAGGTGGAACAATAGTCAGAACTACCTCTAGTATCCTATAGAGATGCCCCCCAAAGTAACAATGACGCTATGGGGTCAAGACTCATAACTAGCATGGTGCTTCCACATATATGGTTGGCCCAAGAGAACATCACACACATCCAGTGGGGAAACATCACATAATACCTCATCCTTGAAAGGTTGTATGTCATATGACAATCAACATTATTGGATGACACAAATATATTGTCCCTGGAGAAGCCACCTTATGTTTTATGAATGCGGGTGTGGTGTTGTCAACAATACCAACTATTTGATGACCTCTGTTGAGATGATCTTTTTCTGGATTTTTCTATCAACAATGAAATGCAATGGGGTCCCCTTCACCCACATCTATGAATGGAAGAGTTTCTCCCCCTCTTTAGGATATCTCGGTTCTTCTGGTTGAATTGTTGCAGTCACGAAAGTAGTAGTGGGGTCTACGTCAATGATCTGTCTTTTCCCATTATTTTCTGAATCTGATTCTGAATTTGGGTTCGATTATTTTTCTTTGGTCTCAACCACCAATGACTATTTTGAGCAACATTCATCGATGTTGTGCTAGGGGATTTTTTGGAAATCGCACCACTTTCCAGTGTCCTTCATCGTTTCGTGACCCTTCTTTTCTTATGGCTTAGACTAGTTTTCGTGAGGATTTTTTTTAGGGCCTTATTTATCATACTTTGGTTGTTGTGGATTTGTAGACCTGAACTCCCATTTGTTCTGGTGCCTAAATTTCTTCTTTATTTTGAAAACATATCGATAGGTAGCTCCCAACAATGAGATTTCTAGAAACTCCATTTCAGTTTGGATGTACCTATGTAGAGCACCATGCTATTTCAAAACCAAATGCCGCTAAGAATATTTGATACCTAGCTTGGTGCACAAGGTATGGAAGGTATTGATGAACTCCGACATTGCTTTTCCCCTCTCTTGATGTAGTGTGGTCCATCTCATGTACTTGTCATCATAGTTACCAAAAGGGTAATATTGTTTCTTGATCACATCCACAAAAAAATCCCAAGTGGGCTCGGCCCCATATATTCCAAACTCTTCTGTGGAAATTTTCTCCTAGTAAGTTTCCCACCAATGTTTGACATGGGGGAGAGCCTTAAGGAGTGTGAAGGTGATATTTTCCCTATCGGAAAAATTGTGAACAAAGACATAACCTTCTAGCAGATTTAACCATTTTTCTAGGGCATCTGCATCTATTTGACCTTCAAATACGGGAATATCAAAATTAACCAATACCTTGAAAGGAGAGGTGCCTCTAAAATGGTTGCTTGCTGAAGACATGCATGTTGTTATTGGTAGGCGTTGAAGGATGTGGGAAAAATTATCCATCATTTTGCCCCTCTGTTGCATGAGAGCTTGCTCAGATAACAGATTAAAAGAATCTTCTGCTTTGTCATTTTTCTTTTCTTCCGCCATGGATGGTTTCTTGGGCATTCGAGAGAGATTGTAATCAAGAGAGACAAACTAGAGACCCAACTTTCTATACTCGGACCTCGTCGAAGACATGCACTGAAAAACGATCAAGAGAAGCCTGCTCTGATACCATTGATCCAGATTATTTTCGACACAAAATGAGAGTGGAGATATAACACATAAATATACAAAGATATTGCAAAAGATCCAATAATATAATAGATATATATTAGATATATAACAAGAGGCGCAAATATATAGTAATACATAATTTCTATTAATTAGCGAAATGTACAAAACTCTAGAAATGCAGAGTGAAAGACTCCCTAGAATGGTGGCAGCTTATCTCTGAGAAGAGATGTGATGACTACTCACATTTGCAAGAAGATGATTGTTACAATGAGGCTCCAAATGAATTTTTAACATAAATAAAATCCAAAACCATAACCCTAGAGGATGAAAATCCAACAGTTTTGTGGACCCCGTTTTGGGTAGTTTGGTGTATCAACTTTTCGGGGGCATAACTTTGGCATACAATCTCCGTTTGGGGTGCACGATAGCACATTGGAAAGGCATCTATGAGGAGATTCATTTTGGGGTCTCAATGAGATCCTTTGGCTATCATTGAGGTGCCTGATTGCGAAAAAAATTCATTTGGGCCCTCAAAATGGTCTTGAAAGTTTAGGAATCGAAAAAATGCTAAAAATAGTAAATTTCCATAACATTGTTTTGAGTCAGTTGGAATAGGTGGGTGGCCACCGATATCCACCTAGATCAATCCTCCCTCCTTAGAAACAAATAGTATCCATTACGTTGAGTTCCCGGGGGAGGGGGGAAATATCTTGTTGAATCTGAACCTTGGTGATCTGCTTGCCTTGTTGGAGAAGTTGCGTTTCTTGGCGTATTGAAATTTGTCACGAACCTATTGTTGGTAGGGTTGAATATGTTCAACCAACTTGTTGTCTTGGCTTGACTAGGCAGTGTGTAGGCACCCTCATAGGTGAAAAAACAATATCTTCTTTCTCTTCTGCAATATGCTTCTGCCAGATAGAAAGGTCTTAGGCCAAGGATGTAGTGGTTGTAGTGTCCTTCTATTCACCTTTTAAACATATTGTGAAGAAGTTGATTTTTTTAGTATAAGATACTACCTTGTGGAACTGTTTAGGTGGGACAATAGTTAGAACTACCACTGATATCCTGTAGAGATTCCTCCCCAAAGTAACAATGACACTATGGGGTCGAGACTCATAGATAACATGGCGCTTCCACATATATGGCTGGCCTAAGAGAACATCACACAAATCTAGCTAGGAAACACCACATAATACCTCATCCTTGAAAGGATGGATGTTGTATGAAAATTAACACTTTTGGCTGACACAGAGATCTCATCCTTGGTGAAGCCACCTGATGTTGTATGGCTGCGGGTGTGGTGTTGTCAACAATTCCAATTGTTTGATGAACTTTGTTGAGATGATTTATTTCTGGCTTCTTCTATAAACAATGAAATGCAACGGGGTCCCCTTCACCCACATATGTGAATGGAAGAAGAACTTCCCCTCTTCAGAATATTCTGGTTCTTCTAGTTGAATTTTTGTGGTCGCGATAATACCAGTGGGGTCTGCATTGATTATCTGTCTTCTCCCATTATTTTCCAAATCGTATTCTAAATATGGGTTCAAATATTTTTCTTTGATCTTGGCTGCCAATGATTGTTTTGAACGACATTCATCAATGTTGTTCAGGGGAATTTTGTGGAAATCACACCACTTTCCAATATCCTTCTTTGTCTTTTCGTGACCCTTATTTTCTTGTGGCTTAGACTGGTTTTCAGGAGGTTGTTTGTTAGGTAATTCTTTATCATACTTTGGTTGTTGTGGATTTGGAAAACCGAACTCATGTTTGTTCTGGTGCCTAAATTTTTGCTCTATTTTAATAACATATTGATAATATTTGATACCCATCTTGGTGCGCAAGGTATGGAAGGTATTGGCGAACTCTTGCATTTCTTTCCCCCTCTCTTGATGCAGTGTGGTCCATCTCATGTATTGGTTGTCCTAGTTACCAACAAGGTAATATTGTTCCTTGACTGCATCCACAAAAAAATCCCAAGTGGGCTCGACCCCATATATTCCAAAATCCTCTGTGGAACTTTTCTCCTAATAAGCTTCCCACCAATGTTTGACATGGGGGAGATCCTTAAGGAGTGAGAAGGGGATATTTTCCCTGTCGGGAAAATTGTGAAAAGAGAAATAAACTTCTAGCAGATTTAACCATTTTTCTAGAGCATCTGTATCTAACTGACCTTAAAATACGGGAATATAAAAATTAACCTGTACCTTGAAAGGATAGGTTCCTCCAAAATAGTCGCTTGATGAAGACGTGTATGTTGTTATTGATAGGCTTTGAAGGATGTGGGAAAATTCTCCATCATTCCATCCCTCTGTCGTGTGAGAGCTTGCTCAAGCAACATATTAATAGAATATTCTACTCCATCATTTTTCTTTTCTTCCACCATTGCGGTTTTCTTGGGCATGCAAGAGAGATTTTCCTCAAGAGAGACAAGCTCAAGACCCTACTTGTTATACTTGGACCTTGTTGGGGACATGCACTAAAAAATGATCAAGAAAATCCTACTCTGATACCACTGATCCGTATTATTTTTGGCACGACATGAGAGCAGAGATATAACACATAAATATACATAGATATTGCAAGGATACCATAATATAACAAAGATATATCAGATATATAACAAGAGGCACATATATACACTAATACACAATTTCTATTAATGAGCAAAATGTACAAAATTGTAGAAATACAGAGTGAAAGACTCACTAGAATGGTGGAATCTTATATCTGAGAAGAGATGTGATGAGTACTCACATTCGCAAGAAGATTATTGTTACAATGAGGCTCCAAAGGCATTTTTAACATAAATAAAATCCAAATGCCTAACCCTGGAAGATGAAAAGTCAACAGTTTTGTGGACCTTGTTTTGGGTAATTTGGTGTATCAACTTCCCAGGAGCATAACTTTAGAATATGATCTCCGTTTAGGGTCCACAATAGCTCGTTGGAAAGGTATTGACAGAGAGATTCATTTTGGGGGATCAACGAGAGACTTTGGATATCATTGAGGTGTCCAATCGTGAAAAAAAATCATTTAAGCCCTCAAAATGGTCTCAGAAGTTTAGGAACTGAAAAACTGCTAAAAATAGTAAATTTCCAAAAGACTATTATGAGTCAGTTGGAATACGTGGGTGGCCACCAATATCTACCAGGATCAACCTAGGTGCTGAGATAGGAGAGGTAAAATCAACAAAGATGCCAACTTGAAGACACCAATGATGGAAAGTAGAGTGTGATGAACTTTTCTAAAGTAGAAATTCATGGTTTGTGGATTCTTGGTGGGCAAGTTAAGGCATACAAGGAGAATACCATGTGGACTATGGTATATAGATAGTCAATGTGAATATTTATGAAGTATATTGTGCTATAGAATGAGAATGCTTGCTGCAAAAGTAAGACATGGGATATATAAGTATGTGCTAAAGATGACCAAGTTGCTACAAAACATGAAAGTTGGTGTAGAATGTGATAGTGCTATAGAAGTGATATGTTAGCATTGGAAATTTGTACCACAAATCATATAGAATTGATTTTGGCTATGGAACTCCCCAATTCAATGCTACAAAATCGAGAGTGGGAGAAAATATAAATGATCAAGATGAACTTTGTCCACATGTGCAGAAGGGAATGTGAGGGCATGTTGAAGATGAAATGTGTTGTTGAGTGGAATATGAAAGGTTGTACTGCAGAATAAGAATTGCTAGGAAGAGACCGGTCTCAAGATGAAAATGAAAAGGCAAATGCTAGAAATGCAAGGACATGGGAAGTGGTAGTTGAAGCAGTGATATGAACAAATCATTTGGAACTGAAGGTGAATAGTTTGACAAATATGAATAAATACAAAATTCATGATGAAGAGAAAGAGGCTCACAGAGGATAAAGAGAACTCGTAGACGAAGGAGATAGAGAGGAAATGGTTGAGGTTTCCATGGCCTTTTCCCGAGAAACTGAAGAAGATTTTCAAATTGATATGTGGTCATAAAGTCATTGGAATTGTTTTCTTCATAAATGAATAAAAGAGAGAGAGAGATTTGTTGAGGACCGAATGGTTATTTTTACCTTGAAGTTTCCATGCTAAGTCCCTCGTAATGTGTGAATGAACGTTATCAATGTTTGTTGTTACATTATGCATTGTTAGCTCTTATAGTTGTTGATTTGTTGACTACTATTATAGAGGAAATGGATGAATGCCATGTATTTCTATAATGTGTGTGTGTGTGTGTGTGTACGAACCATTCACAAAGATATTTCTGAGCCTAATAATTGTGCAAAAAGAGTCTATGCAAAGACCATGCATTGGAATTATAATTATTTATGTGTAGGTGTAAGGTTTGGTGTATTCCAATTGTATTTCTTGTGTGAATGGTGTGGAATCACTTCACCTCTGTGTGTAGAATCATTTAGCAAAATAACATTGTGGGCCCATAACCCACATGTTTAATATATTGCCAATAGATTGCTTATCATTAGATTGAGTTGTGCTCAAGTTGTTTTTGTAGAAATGATCTATGTGAAGGTTGATTTACACTAAAGGAGGACAATGGTTGTGTATGAAGGATGATTTAACAAAAAATTGTGTTCTTTAGTATCCAATTATTTGTGTAGTTATAGAAGAGCAGATGGTGGTGGATGCACAAATTTCATTCTTGTAATGCTTGAAGTATTCATTCATTGTTGTGTGTGTTTTCATTGTCTATGTTTCATAGTATTTTATGCATATTAGAGTCTGCTAGGAATTATCTTGAACTACAGATGATGTCATTTATTCTCTCGTGCCAAGTGATATTAGATATTTGTAAGAGAAAATGCATATGAATACATGTGATATCAATGTTGTTGAGAATTGTCTTTTGGGCAGAGCATTGGTTCTTTGCATGAGATATTATGTTGTTCAATTCTAATTGGTAGAGGGGTCTTGACTCCCCTACATCATTATACCAATGGTAGGATTATACCAATCACATTAATCTTTTTTTGTGTAATATGTATTATTACTATGCTTTCGTTGCATGTAACATATTACAATGTGGGATTTGAATTTGGATGAAGAAGATAACAACTTTTCCTCCTAATTGCTCAAATTACATTCAATTGAAAACATTCCATTTTTCTTATATATTTTTTCAATTTAATTTAATATTCTCATGATATTGAAGTCAACCTCTTATTGTCACAATGTGACATAAATCTTGATGAACGTTGCAATACAACATAACCATTAAATAATGAAGTAATTTAGCATAAGGCAACCAAGATGAATGTCACAATGAGGTGAGACTATTAAGGAATGTCGCAATCCAACATAACCCTTCAAAATTGTCACAATTTGATAGAAGTCAATCAAGATCAATGTTGTAATGTCACATCTCCATTAAGTAATGTTACAAGTTGACATAACCCTTATTTTTATGTATYCRTGGTCTATTATTGTTWATAGTACTRAACATGGTTATCATGGTCAACCATAATCAACCATGATRAAACATGATCAACCTTGGTCAACCACARCCAAACATAGTCAAACAWTGCCAACCAARTTCCATTAAATACAAAATTGTTAACCATAGTCAAACATTGCCAATAATTGYCATYGATAGTCAAACAYAGTCAAACCATTYGATGGTCCAAATGCCTAATCAAGTTAAGGATKGGATCTAAACATGGTCAACCATAGTCAAACATGGTTWAAAAAKTSAACCAAAKTCRACTAAAGTTAAACATGATCAACCTAGGTATGTTAACCATATTCAACCATTATTAACCATAGTGAAACATGATAAACTATAATCAAACATGATCAACCATAATTAGCTATAGTCATGCTTGTTTCAAATTGTAGTCAACCATTTTCAAACCTGGTTGACCATAATCAACTATAGTCAAATATGTGAACCATGGTTAACGATGGTCAAACATAATCGACCACTGTGACCATTGTTAATCATAGCCAAACATGGTGAACCATTATCAACCATGTTAAACATTATTGACCATAATCAACTATGTTCAAATATAATCAATTGTTTAAAATTTATTTTTAATATATTTTTATAATCATTATACCCCACTATATAATAAATCATTTCAATATTGTTTTTTTCCTTATTATTGTTGATGTTTGGACAACATCGGGAAGACATTCTCTTAGATTAATAATTAATAATATAATTATTGATTATTAAATACTATATATAATAAGTAAATGATAATAATAAATAGTTATTGATTATCCAAGGGATGCATCCTTTCATGGATGGTCACCATATGCTCCCTATATATGGAACACTCATCATTGTAATAATATATCAAACATATCTCATATGAATAAAAACAACATGGCATATTTATTCATGGGGTTGTTACAATCTCTATGTACAACATATTTACTTTTTACTTCTACCTAAATTATAGAAAGAATTCCATAAATTGTAGTGGGCAGTAATTTCTAGTAAAAATATCTAATTACCTAATATAAGGAATGTACTTCATATTTACTTCTACCTATATTTATGCAAAGAATTGCATAAATTATGGAGGAACAATTTAACATAATCAAATACTATGTGGATGGATTATAACCAAATTAACATTTGGGTAGTTAAGGAGTTATTCTCCAGCTTTTTATAAGAAAGAAAATTAAATTAAATTTTTCAAAGAGACGTGTCTTTTTTGGATCAATTTAATATTACTATAAAAAGACACTTGAAAGACACAACAATAAACACACATATTTTTTCTCTCTCACATGTGGGATAAGTGATCTAAGGAAGAGACTAAGAAGTTGAAATTTTCTGAGTTACTTAGTGATGTTCTAGTGTTTACTAAAGTAATATTGTATATCATTGGAAGTAATTACCACTTGTGGAAAATTATGCTTGTTTAATTTAACACTAGAAAATCAACATGGTTAGCCATATGACATCGAGTATATGATGGATGTGTGTTGGTAGCCATATGACATCAAGTATATGATGGATGTGTGTTGGTCATAGTAGAAGCCATATTATTTGGAGGGTCACTGTATATAGGTGTGCACAAGATACATTTATCTCCTCTAGGAGATGTTTTTTGTTGTTCTTGTTTCTTGTTCCGAGAAGGTCATAGGTGATAGCTCTGAGAAGGATCCATAATGATGGTCGCAGGAGGAAGACATGGAGGGAAATACCTTCCAACATGATATCAAGGAGAGAGATTTCAAGACATGATGCTAAGAGAAAGGAAGTCTCTAGGAGCAATGTACCTCCCAGGATGGGACCATGCCAGATAACAGAGACAGTTCCAATGATCATGGATACAATGAGTCAATACCGACTATAGAAAAACTATGGTAGATCCAGTAGAGAAGGAAAACAAATTATGAGACTTAAAGGGAGAAGGTGTAGTAGTCCCAGTACATGAGTCGAGCCATGAGATGTTGAGGAAACAAGCATGGCAATAGTTCTAGTGTATGTAGAAGCACTCCTAGAAAGGGAGGTGGTACTACATCCAGAGGGAGTACATATTGAGTTACCTCCAGAGAAGGAGGAAGAGCTACCTTCAGTTTCAGATGGAGCAGAGACAGAGGAGGAGTCACCTCCATCTCCAGAGGGAGTGTTGATGTTTTTCAGCTTCCGAGACATTGATTTCATGAGGGAACCTTGATATATCATGTATGGTCCAAGATGATTTAGCATGATCATGATTTACCTATGTTTCTGTGGGAAAAGGAATCCATGACTGTAGTGTATGTTCAAAACATAAGTCCTCATAAGACTTTGAGGAACATGATGCCCGAGGAGGCCTTCACCAGATTGAAGCATGAGGTTGGACACTTTAGGATATTTGGGTGTCCAATATGCATTCATGTACCGAAGGAGAAAAGGATCAAGCTAGACCCTTCAGGGAGAAAGGTTACATTTGTGGGGTACATTGAGTCTTTGAAGGCATACCAGATCTACATCCCTGGTCAAAGACAGATTGAGGTGAGCAGAGATTTTACCTTTGAAGAAGAGGTATCCTTTAAGAGATATAGAGGATCTCACATAGAGATTGATCAAATTGATCCAATTGATCCCATTGATCCTATAGCTCTAGTTGATGTTCCCATAGATATTGCAGTAGGTCGGAAGAGACCTACATGGGCTTGTCATACTCTGTAGGAGGTAGAAGGATATGCAGCTCCTCGTGGTACCTTCCGAGTGAGAAAGAGACCTCATAGATATTCATGCTATGCCACAATTATGAGCCACATCATTCAGTTTGAGCCTTCCTATTATGAGGAGGCAACTAGTCATCCAGTTTGGAGAGATGTCATGATGGAGGAGTATCAATCCATCATGAAGAATGATGTGTGGGATATTTTTATGATACATGAGGGGAAGTTTGTAGTGAATTCCAAATGGATCTACAAGATCAAACACACAGTTGATGGGAGCATCGAGAGGCACAAAATGAGATTTGTTGCTAGAGGGTTCTATCAGGTGGAGGGATTATATTATGAAGAGACATTTGTAACAACCATGGATTGGAGAGTACATCAGATGGATGTAAAGAAAACCTTTCTCAATGGAGAGATTAAGGAATAAGTATACATCGAGCAGACATATTGTTTCGTGATACATGAGAAGGAGTCTCATGTGTGCAGGTTGAAGAAGGCCTTGTATGGACTCAAGTAACCACCTCAAGCTTGGTATGCGAGGATTGATGGACAACTGATGATTTTTGGGCTTCAAAAAAAGTGTTTTCAACCCCAACCTATACTAAAAGACTGTTAATGGTGAGTCCTTGATTTTGGTCCTCTATGTTGATGATTTATTCCTCACTGGTACACAGAGCCTTATTGTTGAATGCAAGTATGCGTTGGCCTCTAAGTTTGAGATGAAGGACCTTGGTATGATGCACTACTTCTTGGGACTAGAGGTGTGGTAGAGAACGGATGAGATCTTCCTAAGTCAGGGGAAGTACACAATTAAGATATTGAAGAAGTTTGGGATGTTGAACTTGAAGCTCGTGGCTACACTAATGGTGACTAATATAAAGAAACTAAGTTTGTCTTCTTCCGATTCTGATGAAATTGATTTGAATATGTACAAACAATTGATTGTATCATTGAGGTATCTGGGTAACACCAAACAAAATATGTTCTATAAAGCGAGTGCACTTAGCCAGTTTATGAGTCAACCGAGATAGACACATTGGATTGTTGCAAAGCATGTGTTGAGATATCTGTGAGGCATAGTTGGACATGGTATGAGATATACTTCTAGTATTGATATGATATGGTAGGAATATATTGACTCTGATTGGGCAGGAAGTGAAGTGGATAGAAAGAGCACCGTTGGGTGTTGTTTCACTTTAGGATCTTCCATGGTTTCCTGGTGTAGCAAGAAACAAACTTATGTGGATTTGAGCATAGCAGAAGAACAATACATTGCATTAATTATTTTAGTCTGTGAAGCAATTTGGCTTGGCAAGCTCCTTGCATATTTATCTGAACATGTGTTGGATTCCACCATTATTCATTATGGTAACCAAAGTTGTGTGAAGATATCAGAGAATCGAGTGTTTCCTGACAAATCGAACCACATTGAGATCAAGTACCATTACATCCAAGAAATGGTGCAGAGGATGGAAGTATTGGTGTAGTACCTTCCTACAGATGAGAAAGTTGTTGATGTTCTTACCAAACTAGGATGAAGTTCAAGTACTTCAGTGATAGACTTGGTATGGTAGAGAATTCCTCCATCGCTGAGAGGGAGTGTTGATGTTTGCAACTTCCTAAGACATTCTCCAGATCGTACTCCTCTATGACTAAGTTGAGTTCATATGTGATGACACTTATCTGAGAAGGGATGAGTGTGTTTAGGCTTATATACCAACGTACCTTGTGGAGAGCACATGAGGACACGTCCCATGTGGAGAGCACATGAGAACATGTCAAGGGATTTGACCTTGACGTCACACACTATGGGGAGTTGACCCTAGTGTTTCTAGAGGGAGTAGCCTCTAGAAGTCCACATGGGAGTGCCATGTGTAATAGACATTCTTTAGATCATACTCCTCTGTGAATTGAGTAGAGTTGATCTGTGAGGATACTTATACAAGAAGGGATAAGTGTGTTTGGGCTTATGTCCCAACGTCCCTTGTGGAGAGAAGATGAGGACACATCCCTTGTGGAGAGACATGAGGACATGTCAATGGAGTTAACCTTGATGTAACACACTATGGGGAGTTGACCCTAAGTGTTCCTAGAGGGAGTAGCCTCTAGAAGTCCACATGAGAGTGCCATGTGTGACAAAACTTTTGCTACTATGGTGGTTTTGTACGACTGGCAGATACTGTGTGTCTCTAGACAATAATTGTGTATTACCATGGAAAGATACCTCCCTAGCTAAGAGGGAGTGTAGATGTTTCAACATTGGGTAGAGCTTCTTCTAGATTGGACTGCAGACCAAGGGAGATAAGATACATTTATCATAAAGGTGCACTTGTGGTAAATGGGCCCAGTCGTAGTCCTTCCTTGATCATGAAAAGGAATAATATGGACTCGAGGTGCTTTCCATGTGTCAGTTAGCATCAGGATGGCATTCACTCATAGGTGTGTCCCTGTGTGATCCGGATTTATGTAGGAACACAATGAAATATAGAAATACACATAAACACAGAGATGCAGCGGAAATAAGACTTCATTTCATTAATAACAAATGACT
>JZKD02S0547334.1:69385-81601 GCA_000966675.3 Picea glauca | reverse complement strand
TGAATCCCTTGGAGGGTCGTTTTTCTTCCTTCTTCATTTACACATTCTAAAGTTTTATGATAATAGTCCAATTTAGTTTTGTAAGCAACAAACTAATCCATACCAATAAAAAATTCATAAGATCCCAGGGGGAGTACATTAAGGGTCGCTTGGGTGGGAAATCCACCCATGATGGATTGACAGGTTGGTATGACCTCTGCCACTTTTATTTTGGTCCCAGTGGCTAATTGCACCAACCATGGTTTAACATGTCTAATTCTTTGCAATTTACTCTTATCAATAGTCTGAGGGGCCACATAACTCAAATTAGAACCCGGGTCAATTAAAATATAAACTAGATGGTTTGCGATCATACCTTCCAGCTCCACTACTGAAGCTTGGTGGTCGGCTTGATTATTGTCCAAGGTTGCATAGATTTGCGACATTCTCTTAGCCACATCATTGACGGTTGTAGCTTCTTGGATATTGTAGACCCTCTTACTGTTCTGTTGTCTATGTGGGCAGTCCCTCAATCGATGATCTTCTCCACAACCCCAACATTTTAAGGGTTCCTTCTTTAGGTTATCAGTCTTTCCTGGGGCTGTATTAAAAGGTTTATTTCCACTTTGAGAGGGGAAATTTTGCTGATATACACTTCTAGTAGGAAGGCTCCTTCTAGAATATTTTCCATATTTCTTGAATCTTGAGGATTTAAACCCTTTCTTTTGGAATCCCGAACTAATCCTAGTCTTCCATTCCTGACGAGGTATTGTTTTACTCCCAAACTGTCCATACCAATACCTCACCTTACGGATAGTTTCTTCTAAGGTCTTGGGTTTGTTGAACTCAATCCTATCCCAATAGGTCTGAGGTAACCTAGTAATGAACTACTACATTTTTTCTTTTTCATCTTTTATGTAGGGTACATACCTTAGTAGTTCAAGGAATTTATTGACAAATTTGTCTATGGTGCGATGCCCTAGCCTGAGTTCATAGAACTTCTTAGTCTTCCCATCCATGTATTTCTATGACAGATACTGCTTCCTAAAGTATTTATCGAACTGTTTCCATGACAATTCCTTCTCATGGACTCCTTTGACATTCCTAAGGTCTTCCCACCAAATGGAATCCTTCCAATTCAAGTTGAAGATGGCTATTCGAGCCTTTAAGTTTTCAGAGTAATCATGGAATCTAAAGTATTTCTTTAAACCAAGTAGTCAGGCTTCAGCCTCTTCTCCCTACTTAATATCTCCATCGAAAGAGGGTGGTTTGGATTTCTTGAATTCTTTAGGATCATGATTTTTGGAATGCTTCCTCTTCTTTCCTTTCCTTCGAGAAAGTGATTTGGATCTGCCACTAGAAGATCCTTCGGACTTACCAACTTCTTTTCTAGAGGACTCCACCGATGAGTGTCCCCTGCCTATAGGATTGTACTTCTTCGAGGTACTTTTCCCAGCGTGGTCTATGGAGTCATGTTTTCAGATCTCAAGTGGACTTTGGCTTCTCTACTTATGTCGTCGATCCACATCATTGGTTGCGGGTTCATGCTGTAGTTGATTTTGTATGTTGGATAATCTCTGCAACAAGATCATGTTAATTTATGTTTGTTTTTCTTGATCCTTTATCAATCTCTCATTGTCAGCCTTGCAAATCTGTGATTCGGCCCTAAGGCTCCTTACAATTTCAACCATATCTGGAGGGGTTTCCACCACCCTCCTTTCATTAGATTATTCGTCTCTATTGTGGGAGCCATCCCCCACTTCATGAAATGTCACCATCCTTTAGTCTTGGAGCTTTCCCTTGATTTACTGACTGCTCGAGTGTTGAAAAAAACACTTGTTTTTAGCTAACAGTTTATTAGTTCATGAACAATACACAGTTCAATTTCTTAAATGCATACACACAGTAGAAAGTTTCATTCTTTTCTTTAATAAAATTTTTAATCAAACTTTTTAAGAAAGAGGTAAGGTAGAGTGTCATTCTTTTAAAATTACTCCAAATAGAGTTTTTAAGCGACTCGTCCGTGAGCCCAAGCAAGCCAAGTGTTGTAACCATGCTCTGATACCAATTTGTAACACACCCACGATGGGGATACAAATTAAAAAAAAAATCGTCCTCCTTACATGAACAAATCCTCTTTCTCTCTATAGGTTCTAATTTGGAGAGTCCAGGACTCAACCTAAGCCTCCGATCAAGATTCTCCAAGTCTAAATCAAATGAGACTTTGAGACCATGATAGTCTCACCTGTAAATCAGACACAGGCCCTTTCAACCTCTGTTGCAGGTCTTATGATAACCATGACCTTCTCCTTCGTGCTTCAACGAAGTTTCGGAGTTGACGTTATCCCCTTTTCTCTTGGCCTCTCCTCAAATGTGACCTTGGTGATGACCACGCGATTGCAGGTGTGGACACAAGCGGTTTGGGGTCAAACTACTTTTGGGCCCGCAATCCTCCTCAACTCTCCACGTGTCCTCCTGACGAAACCACGGTTTGAATTACGACCCACCCTCGCGATTTTAAACTTCGCGCAACTCCTATCCCCACAATGCTACGGGATCATCGATCTCATGATCTTGACGATACTATCTGAATCAATGGTTCAGGTCTACGCCTCTCGAATCTACGGACCAGATTTGTCCCTCCTAGATTAACGACTGTGATCTCTTCACAATTCCAGACTTCGGGGTTTTGAAATCTCAAAACCTGCTTCTTTTGTGCTTCAAACTTCCAGAGTTGATGATCTGCAGACACTTGTCCTACTTGATCAATGGTATTTCTTCCACTTTGGTTGTTTGACCATTTAACCTAAATCAACGATCGTCCAACCGTCTTCTATGGTAGAGATCTCCTTCATTTTTTGGACTTCTGAGATCTCAATTCTCAAACCTTTTCCCCAATGAATTTTATCCGAAGGCTACAATCCTTTGATGCATGTCCTCCTAATCTAATGGTCGAGGATTACTTTGGGTCTTCACTTAGAGCTCACAGATCTACACCACGTCTCTACTGAACTCCGATGGCCCAGATCCACTTCGGGTGATCTGACGCCTAAGATTTACTTCGGGTGATATGATGATTCAGATTCACTTTGGAGTCCATGATATTTCGCCACGTGTCCCTCTAGATCGGTCAATCCAGATTCACTTTGGGTCTTCGGGGTTCAGGAATTTGAACTTTTAACCGAAAACCATCGAACATATTTCTTCGGAGTTCACGATCCATCGCCACGTGTCCCTCTTGACGATGGACGGTCCCAAACTACTTCTAGACTTCAGAACTTTGGTAAGTCCTCTTCTCCTGCGTGTGCAAGGTACTAAGGTTCATGCAACTTATTTTTATTAGATGGCTATCGAGCATCTACAATGTGACCCAATGACCACTATCACTCCTCCTCCTAGGTTTCTGACTTACTCTGACTTAGAAGGTTTTCTAAGTGCTTAAAGGATTCGAACCTTGCTCCTCATATGGGCCTGTCTCTTGGATTTCGTCTATGCTCCTGAAAGAGATATCTCTTCTGATCTTGATCTCTTTTAAGGTTTTCGTCATCCCACGCACTCCTTGTGTTTCAGGGATCGCTTCAAACTTATATCGAAGGTCAACGATGATTGATGGTTCATAGTAATTGCAGGGTCCCAACATGCGGTTCTTTACCAAGGAGTTCGACCTCCACAATATGGAAAGTGCTCGCTTGATTCTAGTCTAACCGAGATCATTGATCCTTCAACCCGTCGAGATCAACGACAAGGCTCAATTGTGGGCCACGAACTAGCGCGTCGACTATTTTCACCTTCGCGCTCTGTAGTGATTTCCCCACCCTTGATCTTCATTCATAGATCGATAATGCATATCAATTGTGGGGTTTAACTTGAACTTCATACAACTTGACATCTCAGAGCCTCGAGCTCCAAAGTTCCTATACCCAGGTCAGGTAGATCTTCATAAAACTTTGGGGCTATGATCCCCGCTCTTAGTCGAGTTTTTGGTTAAGGAAATAAGCGCAAGTTCAGAGTCTCCTAGACTACTGGTCTGAAGGGAACACCTTCCCGACTCGTAGAGATTTGAGCTCGGAATCAAGGCAAGGTAACTTGTGAGGTTACCAAATCGGTAAATATGCCTAGAGGCTTGCTCTGACTCTGGAATGACGATGTAAATTCCCGGGGAAAGCACCTTCGAGTGATTAAACTGGGGCGTATGGAAATCCAAGCATATTTATAGGTTCTCAAGGAAATGAAAGCATATTCATAACTTAATCATTTAATATAGATAAATAAACCTTTATAGGCATGTAAATACTCGCATGCATCCATTATTTACAATTCAAAAACATAAGGAAAGAGAACACTTATCAGAACCATAGAGTGTGATGTGATTGCTGAAAGGGGTGCTCATTTCCACCCAACCATAGGCTCAGTCACTCCCAATGGATTTATCATTGGCCAACCCCAAGCTTAAGCCACGATGCTTTGAGATTCAATCTCTTACTTCCAACTTAATGAAAGTTAGGGACAAAGGTTACTCTCCTTCTCCCAATACAGAAAAATAGATATGGACGAAGGTTACTCTCCTTCTCCTGGTTCAATCTCTAATTTCTGTGATCATAACTCACTGTTCCTCCTTCATTCCTTCCTTAGACTCGAGAGTTTCCTCTCTCCGCTCTCATTTTCTCTGTAGGTCTCCCTCTGTCCACAATGATTCCTTTCTTGCCTCCCTCAACAAGATAGCGTGTGGCTCGAATATCCTAGTCCATGATTAGGTCCAGAATCCATACCGATGGGTAGTCTGCCCCATCCCTCATTAACTCTTGAGGGGGCCTTCCCACCTACCAGCCCGACGAGAATTCATTCCTGGTCAAAAGGTTGTTCTGATCTAAGAAAATTAATTCCAGCATGGTACTGGTTCGGTGGATCTTAACACAACCATTCCTAGTCCCCTCCACCACCTTTCATAGCATTTCGTGGTCTCTCTCTTAGCACATCCCCTCTTTCAGGAGTCATGCAACACATAACCATTTTCTATTAAAATAATCAGAATTTATATTCATCGACCTTCTACACAAGGTCCATAAAATCAAACATTCACACTTTTAAGTTTGCTATAGTTCCTCGACCCATATAGTTATATTTACAGACTAGGGGAAACAGGGTGTTACAGTTTTAGATCATCATTATTTTAAGTTACAGAGGGATGGAAGGGTTAATATTACAACAAGAAGAGTCTTATTAGGACCAAACATAGGTGAAATTAAGCATGGTTTTGCATGCAAGGAAAATAGGCGGTTTGCAACACTGTGAATTCGCAACGCACTGAGTTTGTAGAAGATGAGGATTGATGACTGTAAGAAAAGGATGCAATTGATATTTTTGACATGAAAACAAGAAACTTGGGTTTGCGTAAGGTTTAAGATACAATGACTGTATAAGTTGACCAAGTAAAAGGAGTTTGCAGTGCAAATGATATGAAACAGATGGCAGCGCTAAGAGTCTGCAACAACAATCAGTCTGCAACGCTTTCTTTGCAAAAGGAAATAAACATGGAAAATTATAAAATCTCCTTTTGAAAATGATCCTTTAGAGTTTCTTGATGATGTGATGGAACTGAAAAACTATATTGCATCATTAAATACTTTTACAAAATAATAATCATAAAAATATTTGACACATGCTTTATTTTTGAATTGTTGCAAGCTTTTAGGAGAGTCTCTTGACTCCTAAACATTCCATGTGTTAACAANTGAATCCCTTGGAGGGTCGTTTTTCTTCCTTCTTCATTTACACATTCTAAAGTTTTATGATAATAGTCCAATTTAGTTTTGTAAGCAACAAACTAATCCATACCAATAAAAAATTCATAAGATCCCAGGGGGAGTACATTAAGGGTCGCTTGGGTGGGAAATCCACCCATGATGGATTGACAGGTTGGTATGACCTCTGCCACTTTTATTTTGGTCCCAGTGGCTAATTGCACCAACCATGGTTTAACATGTCTAATTCTTTGCAATTTACTCTTATCAATAGTCTGAGGGGCCACATAACTCAAATTAGAACCCGGGTCAATTAAAATATAAACTAGATGGTTTGCGATCATACCTTCCAGCTCCACTACTGAAGCTTGGTGGTCGGCTTGATTATTGTCCAAGGTTGCATAGATTTGCGACATTCTCTTAGCCACATCATTGACGGTTGTAGCTTCTTGGATATTGTAGACCCTCTTACTGTTCTGTTGTCTATGTGGGCAGTCCCTCAATCGATGATCTTCTCCACAACCCCAACATTTTAAGGGTTCCTTCTTTAGGTTATCAGTCTTTCCTGGGGCTGTATTAAAAGGTTTATTTCCACTTTGAGAGGGGAAATTTTGCTGATATACACTTCTAGTAGGAAGGCTCCTTCTAGAATATTTTCCATATTTCTTGAATCTTGAGGATTTAAACCCTTTCTTCTGGAATCCCGAACTACTCCTAGTCTTCCATTCCTGACAAGGTATTGTTTTACTCCCAAACCGTTCATACCAATACCTCGCCTTGCGGATAGTTTCTTCTAAGGTCTTGGGTTCATTGAACTCAATCCTATCCCAATAGGTCTGAGGTAACCTAGTAATGAATTACTACATTTTTACTTTTTCATCTTTTATGTAGGGTACATACCTTAGTAGTTCAAGGAATTTATTGACAAATTTGTCTATGGTGCGCTGCCCTAGCCTGAGTTCATAGAACTTCTTAGTCTTCCCATCCATGTATTTCTATGACAGATACTGCTTCCTAAAGTATTTATCGAACTGTTTCCATGACAAGTCCTTCTCATGGACTCCTTTGACATTCCTAAGGTCTTCCCACCAAATGGAATCCTTCCAATTCAAGTTGAAGATGGCTATTCGAGCCTTTAAGTTTTCAGAGTAATCATGGAATCTAAAGTATTTCTTTAAACCAAGTAGTCAGGCTTCAGCCTCTTCTCCCTACTTAATATCTCCATCGAAAGAGGGTGGTTTGGATTTCTTGAATTCTTTAGGATCATGATTTTTGGAATGCTTCCTCTTCTTTCCTTTCCTTCGAGAAAGTGATTTGGATCTGCCACTAGAAGATCCTTCGGACTTACCAACTTCTTTTCTAGAGGACTCCACCGATGAGTGTCCCCTGCCTATAGGATTGTACTTCTTCGAGGTACTTTTCCCAGCGTGGTCTATGGAGTCATGTTTTCAGATCTCAAGTGGACTTTGGCTTCTCTACTTATGTCGTCGATCCACATCATTGGTTGCGGGTTCATGCTGTAGTTGATTTTGTATGTTGGATAATCTCTGCAACAAGATCATGTTAATTTATGTTTGTTTTTCTTGATCCTTTATCAATCTCTCATTGTCAGCCTTGCAAATCTGTGATTCGGCCCTAAGGCTCCTTACAATTTCAACCATATCTGGAGGGGTTTCCACCACCCTCCTTTCATTAGATTATTCGTCTCTATTGTGGGAGCCATCCCCCACTTCATGAAATGTCACCATCCTTTAGTCTTGGAGCTTTCCCTTGATTTACTGACTGCTCGAGTGTTGAAAAAAACACTTGTTTTTAGCTAACAGTTTATTAGTTCATGAACAATACACAGTTCAATTTCTTAAATGCATACACACAGTAGAAAGTTTCATTCTTTTCTTTAATAAAATTTTTAATCAAACTTTTTAAGAAAGAGGTAAGGTAGAGTGTCATTCTTTTAAAATTACTCCAAATAGAGTTTTTAAGCGACTCGTCCGTGAGCCCAAGCAAGCCAAGTGTTGTAACCATGCTCTGATACCAATTTGTAACACACCCACGATGGGGATACAAATTAAAAAAAAAATCGTCCTCCTTACATGAACAAATCCTCTTTCTCTCTATAGGTTCTAATTTGGAGAGTCCAGGACTCAACCTAAGCCTCCGATCAAGATTCTCCAAGTCTAAATCAAATGAGACTTTGAGACCATGATAGTCTCACCTGTAAATCAGACACAGGCCCTTTCAACCTCTGTTGCAGGTCTTATGATAACCATGACCTTCTCCTTCGTGCTTCAACGAAGTTTCGGAGTTGACGTTATCCCCTTTTCTCTTGGCCTCTCCTCAAATGTGACCTTGGTGATGACCACGCGATTGCAGGTGTGGACACAAGCGGTTTGGGGTCAAACTACTTTTGGGCCCGCAATCCTCCTCAACTCTCCACGTGTCCTCCTGACGAAACCACGGTTTGAATTACGACCCACCCTCGCGATTTTAAACTTCGCGCAACTCCTATCCCCACAATGCTACGGGATCATCGATCTCATGATCTTGACGATACTATCTGAATCAATGGTTCAGGTCTACGCCTCTCGAATCTACGGACCAGATTTGTCCCTCCTAGATTAACGACTGTGATCTCTTCACAATTCCAGACTTCGGGGTTTTGAAATCTCAAAACCTGCTTCTTTTGTGCTTCAAACTTCCAGAGTTGATGATCTGCAGACACTTGTCCTACTTGATCAATGGTATTTCTTCCACTTTGGTTGTTTGACCATTTAACCTAAATCAACGATCGTCCAACCGTCTTCTATGGTAGAGATCTCCTTCATTTTTTGGACTTCTGAGATCTCAATTCTCAAACCTTTTCCCCAATGAATTTTATCCGAAGGCTACAATCCTTTGATGCATGTCCTCCTAATCTAATGGTCGAGGATTACTTTGGGTCTTCACTTAGAGCTCACAGATCTACACCACGTCTCTACTGAACTCCGATGGCCCAGATCCACTTCGGGTGATCTGACGCCTAAGATTTACTTCGGGTGATATGATGATTCAGATTCACTTTGGAGTCCATGATATTTCGCCACGTGTCCCTCTAGATCGGTCAATCCAGATTCACTTTGGGTCTTCGGGGTTCAGGAATTTGAACTTTTAACCGAAAACCATCGAACATATTTCTTCGGAGTTCACGATCCATCGCCACGTGTCCCTCTTGACGATGGACGGTCCCAAACTACTTCTAGACTTCAGAACTTTGGTAAGTCCTCTTCTCCTGCGTGTGCAAGGTACTAAGGTTCATGCAACTTATTTTTATTAGATGGCTATCGAGCATCTACAATGTGACCCAATGACCACTATCACTCCTCCTCCTAGGTTTCTGACTTACTCTGACTTAGAAGGTTTTCTAAGTGCTTAAAGGATTCGAACCTTGCTCCTCATATGGGCCTGTCTCTTGGATTTCGTCTATGCTCCTGAAAGAGATATCTCTTCTGATCTTGATCTCTTTTAAGGTTTTCGTCATCCCACGCACTCCTTGTGTTTCAGGGATCGCTTCAAACTTATATCGAAGGTCAACGATGATTGATGGTTCATAGTAATTGCAGGGTCCCAACATGCGGTTCTTTACCAAGGAGTTCGACCTCCACAATATGGAAAGTGCTCGCTTGATTCTAGTCTAACCGAGATCATTGATCCTTCAACCCGTCGAGATCAACGACAAGGCTCAATTGTGGGCCACGAACTAGCGCGTCGACTATTTTCACCTTCGCGCTCTGTAGTGATTTCCCCACCCTTGATCTTCATTCATAGATCGATAATGCATATCAATTGTGGGGTTTAACTTGAACTTCATACAACTTGACATCTCAGAGCCTCGAGCTCCAAAGTTCCTATACCCAGGTCAGGTAGATCTTCATAAAACTTTGGGGCTATGATCCCCGCTCTTAGTCGAGTTTTTGGTTAAGGAAATAAGCGCAAGTTCAGAGTCTCCTAGACTACTGGTCTGAAGGGAACACCTTCCCGACTCGTAGAGATTTGAGCTCGGAATCAAGGCAAGGTAACTTGTGAGGTTACCAAATCGGTAAATATGCCTAGAGGCTTGCTCTGACTCTGGAATGACGATGTAAATTCCCGGGGAAAGCACCTTCGAGTGATTAAACTGGGGCGTATGGAAATCCAAGCATATTTATAGGTTCTCAAGGAAATGAAAGCATATTCATAACTTAATCATTTAATATAGATAAATAAACCTTTATAGGCATGTAAATACTCGCATGCATCCATTATTTACAATTCAAAAACATAAGGAAAGAGAACACTTATCAGAACCATAGAGTGTGATGTGATTGCTGAAAGGGGTGCTCATTTCCACCCAACCATAGGCTCAGTCACTCCCAATGGATTTATCATTGGCCAACCCCAAGCTTAAGCCACGATGCTTTGAGATTCAATCTCTTACTTCCAACTTAATGAAAGTTAGGGACAAAGGTTACTCTCCTTCTCCCAATACAGAAAAATAGATATGGACGAAGGTTACTCTCCTTCTCCTGGTTCAATCTCTAATTTCTGTGATCATAACTCACTGTTCCTCCTTCATTCCTTCCTTAGACTCGAGAGTTTCCTCTCTCCGCTCTCATTTTCTCTGTAGGTCTCCCTCTGTCCACAATGATTCCTTTCTTGCCTCCCTCAACAAGATAGCGTGTGGCTCGAATATCCTAGTCCATGATTAGGTCCAGAATCCATACCGATGGGTAGTCTGCCCCATCCCTCATTAACTCTTGAGGGGGCCTTCCCACCTACCAGCCCGACGAGAATTCATTCCTGGTCAAAAGGTTGTTCTGATCTAAGAAAATTAATTCCAGCATGGTACTGGTTCGGTGGATCTTAACACAACCATTCCTAGTCCCCTCCACCACCTTTCATAGCATTTCGTGGTCTCTCTCTTAGCACATCCCCTCTTTCAGGAGTCATGCAACACATAACCATTTTCTATTAAAATAATCAGAATTTATATTCATCGACCTTCTACACAAGGTCCATAAAATCAAACATTCACACTTTTAAGTTTGCTATAGTTCCTCGACCCATATAGTTATATTTACAGACTAGGGGAAACAGGGTGTTACAGTTTTAGATCATCATTATTTTAAGTTACAGAGGGATGGAAGGGTTAATATTACAACAAGAAGAGTCTTATTAGGACCAAACATAGGTGAAATTAAGCATGGTTTTGCATGCAAGGAAAATAGGCGGTTTGCAACACTGTGAATTCGCAACGCACTGAGTTTGTAGAAGATGAGGATTGATGACTGTAAGAAAAGGATGCAATTGATATTTTTGACATGAAAACAAGAAACTTGGGTTTGCGTAAGGTTTAAGATACAATGACTGTATAAGTTGACCAAGTAAAAGGAGTTTGCAGTGCAAATGATATGAAACAGATGGCAGCGCTAAGAGTCTGCAACAACAATCAGTCTGCAACGCTTTCTTTGCAAAAGGAAATAAACATGGAAAATTATAAAATCTCCTTTTGAAAATGATCCTTTAGAGTTTCTTGATGATGTGATGGAACTGAAAAACTATATTGCATCATTAAATACTTTTACAAAATAATAATCATAAAAATATTTGACACATGCTTTATTTTTGAATTGTTGCAAGCTTTTAGGAGAGTCTCTTGACTCCTAAACATTCCATGTGTTAACAAATTGTAATGCCTCACTTGCTACATATTGATATGACTCTATAGATACTGAAGAGCCTGATGATATGTGTGTATGATAGTCTCTTTTCCCAAGAGGTAACGCTTCAACTTCTTTATTGCTTGCATAATCACAAAGAGTTCTTTATCATATGTGGGATAGTCAAGCACTGTTCCATGAAAAAATTATAAATGGCAGAACACAGTTACCCCTCCTTGTATGAGTATTGATTCTAATGCATATACAATAGCATCAGTCTCCAGCTCAAAAGTTCATTGCAAATTCGGCATGATTAACACTAGAGCATCATTGATTTTCTTCTTCAAGTATTCAAATGCTTTTTGTTGTGTCTTACCCAAATGAAAGCTCTTTACTTTGGAAGTTATGGCATGTAATGGCACTGCTACTGTGGAGAATTTTACAATGAATTTACTTAAGTAATGAGATTCTCCCATGAAAATCATGACCTCTCTCATATTGGTTGGAATAGGCCATTAGGTGATGGTTTCAATATTCTACGGATCTACCCTCAACTCTCCTCCTCCAATCATGTGCCCAAGATATATCAAGGAAGTCTTCCCAAACTCACATTTCCACAAGTTGGGAATCAACTAAGTCTTCTTCAAGGTCTCTAATACCTATGTCACATGTGAGAGGTGCTCTTGCCAAGTGTTGCTAAATATTGGTATGTCATCTAGGTATACTATTACAAAATATTCAATTAAGGGACGTAGTACATCATTCATGAGTCTCATAATTGTTGCAATTGAATTGCATAATCTAAAAGGAATTACTAACCA
>JZKD02S0547334.1:0-10386 GCA_000966675.3 Picea glauca | reverse complement strand
CGAACGTGTAGAGAGTGAAAAAGGGAGGGAAGGGATGGATATACATATAAGTCGTGTGTATCATGTGTGTAGAGAATTAAAAAGGGATGGACGGGATGGATATACATTACGTGTTGTAGTGAGGATTTGTTTAGTAGTGGTCTATGCGTTGAGTTTTAACCATTGCTTATAATTTGGTCAATGTTGTGGCTATCTTTATTTATTCATTAGTATTTAGTTTTTTACTTATATGAAGGGATTTGGTGAGAATATTCTTAAAGCAAGTTAAATTGGTAATAAATTTATATTGGGTTATTTATTTATTAATTAGTATTTAATTTTTGGTTAGGTATGAGGGATTTGATAATCATATGGATTTTTTTAAATAAGTAGAATTTATATTAAAAATATATTATGTTTTTTTTTTCTATTGATTAGTTTCACTGGTTGAAGTCTTTTTGAAATTAATATTTTAAACTTAAAAATTAGTAAGAATTATTTTAGATTTGATGGAAGTATAGATATCAATAGTTAACATTGAAAAAGCTATGAATATAATTTACACAAATATTTTACTATTAAATTAGAAAATTTAAATATTAATAAATTCAAAATTATAATTGTGTTTAGCTTTCTTCTTTTAATTAGGAAATTATTAATTCCTTTATAAAGTTTTGAAAAACTTTATATAAAATACAATATAGAGCATATACTTTACATACAAATTTATAATAAGATGTTTTCTATTATTCGAGGATCTAAAAGGCCAAAAGTTTGAAGACGACACCTACTGTAAGAGCTTGTCAAGAGCTTTCCAACGGTGCAAACGACACCTCAAACCGAGTTTGTATGACAAAGTTATGGCTTGTCAAAGTTTCAGACAAACTAGGAAAAAGTCAAACACGTTGTCATGACGTCAACACACTGACGTGGAAACACGAGAGGCTGCCATGTGTCATGTGGATTTGGCACTTTCAGGGTCCACTTGGGACAGTAAAAAAATGTCACGTGGCATTGTACGGATGCCACAAGGCAATACGACAATGATGTGGCGTTGAGGTAGTAGGTGACATGTCAGCTGACTCGACGTTGATTGGGTCACTAACATGGCATTGATTTGACTTCCACTGGGCTACTGAGTAGGTGTTGATTAGCCAATTAAAGAATGCCATGTGGCCCAATCACGGGGTGCCATGTGGCACCCCTCAGATGCCCAATGGGGGCTAAGGTCTGAAAATTCAAACTAAAAAAAGGGTTTTCCACCGTACGGATGCCACAAGGCAGTACGACGATGATGTGGCATTGAGGTAGTAGGTGACATGTCGGTTGACTGGATGTTTATTGGGTCGCTAACGTGGCGCTGATTTGACTTCCACTGGGCTACTGAGTAAGCGTTTATTGGTCAATTAAAGAATGCCACGTGGCCCAATCACGGGGTGCCACATGACACCCCTCGGATGCCCAATGGGGGCTAAGGTCCGAAAATTCAACAAACTAGGACATTAATTAAATTGGGCACCAAATCCAAATAGTGGCGGGTTGTTTTAACTGACGAATATTTTAAACTATGTTAAAAACTATATAACCATTATATGCCATATGGGAAGGCCGTAGGGTTTGACCCTCGGACGTCTCCCTAACAAACGATCTTAAATTTAACTTCGCCAACCAACGGGCCAACGACCCTATTAGTATATTCACCGCCCGAAAATGTATTTAATCCCATGTTGTTCATCCAACGAGGGAATGATCCACGATCCATGGTACGAGCATGTTTTTCGATGCAACCTCTAATTAATGCAGGATTGTACAACTATTGTGGCACAAGTTTCGAGGCATGGATCCCATGAGTGATCTGCAAGTGACAGTGACATAATTTGATGAAATTATAGTCATTTTTGCACGATTTCATGACACAAATCCACTGGTGTAGTCAGAATTTGGATTCGAGCAACGAATTTTCAGGGCATCGCTAGAATTGAGGTATTGCCATGTATTTTTGTCAATTTCACTGAAATAATATAAAGGCCTCTCCACTGAGAAGTGGGCCCGGAGACATAGTCCATTGTTGGGATGAACTCCGTTATCAAGTCTTGTGCAATAATTTCTCTGTGTTATTTCTCCATGTGTATGCTTTCTTCATTTATGTTGCACACATGCTTTGTTCATGCTCTTTAATACAATTCGTGTTATAGTCATTGAATAAAACATCCTTGATCATGTTGGTATTGGAGCAGTGTTCTTTGACTTGAATTGTGAGTGTGGATGCTTACTAGGGCCAAGCTCAAAGTGGGTGAAGGAAAACTTAATACTTTCAACCCAGAGATTGGATGTGCAACTCGAAGAAGGAAAATGGGGGATGAAAAGCTTTGTACGTAGTATGAGAAGAATTTTCACAAGGCTTTCTACCGGATGTCAACTATGGTAGAAAAATTGTTTGCAAACTATGAAGAGAGAGTGGCAAAGAAGGAAAATAAGAAGGAATCTAAAGCATATGATAATGCTTTAGTGCACTAGGGAATTAGAGGAGACACTTCTGAGCCTCCACCTCCATCTTCAAGTTCAAGCTCATCTTCTTCCTCTCATTCTCATCATTCTAGTTATCATCAACAAAATGCTTTTAAAAAACCATTATTCAAATTAGATATCAAATTTAATTTTCCCATGCTTAATGGAGAATCTAATGCAGAGAAGTTAAACAATTGGATTAGACATATCGAGGTTTACTGTCATGTACAACAGATCGAAGAGGAAGAGGTGAAGATCCAACTGACTTCTCTTCGGCTGGAAGGCACAACCCTTGTATGGTGGGAGAGTAAAGTTCATAAAGGTATCCAACATAATGGTAAACTCCTTTCTTCATGGTCTCAATTTACTTCTACATTAACAAAGCAATTCTACCCATTGGGTCATGTAAAAAAAACCATGATGGAATGGAAAAATTTGAGACAGGGTAAAGGTTAGAATGTTCATAGTTTCACATAAGAGTTTAGGAAAAATGCACTTGCATTGAATGTTCCTTTAGACTCGCCAGAGACTTTGATGAAATACATTGGTGCACTTCACAGTTACATTCATCACACATTATTGTTGTGTAATCCCACTGATTTAGATGAAGTGTGTGTGCAAGCAACTCATCTTGAAAGCAGGGGAAATAATGTACAAGAAGATCACACAAAGAAATCTTCCAAGTTCCAAAACAACAAGTTCAAAGGAAAAGGAAAGGGAAAAAAGACATCTACAAAAAAGAAAGAGGAAGGAAAGTTGTATTGCACTCATTGCAATAAATATGGGCAATGATGATGAGCATTGTTGGAAACTACATCCCAAGCTTAAAACCAAGAAGTTTGGTGGAAAAGGGAAGCCAAAAACTGTTTCTACAATGCAACAAGACCTAGGTTCTGATTCAGGTGATGAGCTAAGAATCATAGTAGTTGGAGTACAAGGTAAAGTTTCCTCTCATGCTAGTTCAAGTTCTACAATTCCATCTCCTGAAAATGAAAATAAGAGAATAATTTTTTTTTACATTAGAGTAGTAGCCAAACATACTAAAGTGGATATTTTGTTTGATCCAGGTTCTCAAGTTAATCTAATATCTAAGGTGATTGTTAAAAAGTTAGGCTTAGAGATAGTACCTCATCCAAAACCTTACCCTCTTGGTTGGGTGTGTGACGATGCAAAACTTCAAGTTACCAGGAAGTGTAGATTGAAATTTGTTATTGCTTCAAAGTTGGTAGATGAGCTTGAGCTTGATGTGGTCCCACTTGATATCTGTGGAATTATCTTGGGAAGTCCCTATTTGTAGGATAGGAATGCTATCTTATTTCGATGGGAGAACAAATACCATATCAAAAAAGGTCGTGAGGATTATATTGTTATAGCTCACAGTATGAAGAACTTAACTCTTATTAGTACAGGGCAGATAAAGAGAGCCATCAATGCTAACAAGAAATTTGTGCTCATGGTTTTGAAAGCAAAAGATCCTGATAAATCTAATGCTTTGGATGATTGTGATCCTTCTCACAAAGATGAAATGATTGATGTTATTTCTAACTATGATGAATTTTTTCAGGAACCAAAAATATTGCATCCCAAGAGGGAGATCCAATATCAAATACAATTGCACCAAGACGTTTCCTTACCAAACATTGGCATGTACAAGATGTATGTGCTCAAGAATGAGGAGATAAAGAAGCAGTTGAAGGACTTGCTTGAAAGAGGGGTCATCGGACCAAGCTATTCTCCTTGTGGTTCTCCTATAATGTTGTTTCCAAAGAAATATGGCACATGGAGGATGTGCGTGGATTTTCGAGCACTAAAAAAATTAACGGTGAAGAACCGTTACCCCTTACCTCATATAGATGACTTGATGGATCAAATGAAGAATGCAGTGTACTTCACTAAGTTGGATTTGAGGAGCGGTTACCACCAGGTCAGAATTGCAGAAGGCGACATGTGGAAGACTGCCTTCAAAACAAAACAAGGTCTATTTGAATGGATGGTAATGCCATTTAGGCTTTTCAATGCCCCAACAACATTTGTGTGTGTTATGAATGATGTTTTAGGCCTTTCCTAGATGACTTTGTGATTGTATAATTAGATGACATTCTTGTATTCAATAGAACTTGGGATGAACATGTAATGCATGTAAAGCCAATATTGGATTTCCTTAAAAGAGAAAAAGTTGCATGTAAAATTGTTAAAGTGTGACTTTGGAAAAACCTCATTGGTTTACCTGGGTCATATTGTAGGAGGTGGTCAACTAAATATAGATCCCTCCAAATTTGAAGTCATTGTAAATTGGCCTAAGAAAATATTGGTTAGAAAAGTTAGAAGATTCTTAGGGCCAGTTTAGTACTAGAGAAAATTCATTTCTAACTTCTCCTATATTGCATCTCCTTTGCATTCCTTAACCAGTGTGAAACAACTCTTCTAGTGGGGAGGAAGAAAACAAAAATCCTTTGACACTTTGAAGGAAAAGATCAACACCGCACCAATGCTAGATCTACCTAACCTGCAACAATCATTTGAGATTGACACCAATGCCATTGCATATGCCATGGGATCAATCCTGATGCAACAACATAATCACTTTTGCTTTCATTCTAAAACTTTTTCTAAGGTTGTTTGTAATTATCCTACATATGGCAAAGAATTGTATTCATTGGTACAAAGCGTGAAGAAATGGGAACACTATTTGATGGGGAAGGAAACACTCATACACATTGATCACCAACCCTTACAGTACCTCCAGTCACAAACCAAGCTTCAATGGTGAAGACACTACATGTGGATGGGATTTTTGCAACAGTTCCATCTAGTTATCAGATACAAGAAAGGCACAAACGACAAAGTTGCAGATATGCTTTCTCGGCCTCTGATTTATGCATCTATTGTTTTGAAAAATGCTTCCTTAGCCCATGCCAATCATATTGAACAACATGTTATTGATGACGATTTCAAATATGTATATGATAGGCTAACCCATGGTTCATAGGTGGAGAATTTTCATTTGTAGGATAAACTAATCTACCATTTGGGAAAACTTTGTATTACTACAAATGAAAGAGTGCATGTAATCAACGTAGCTCACACTTGTCTAATATATAGGCATTTTGGAGTAGGCAAGAATGTAGCACATGTGTAGAGGTTTTGTTATTGGCCTTGAATGAAAGAAATTGTAACCAAATATGTAAAGGGGTGTGTGTTTTTCTCAACTTGTAAGACCACTAATAGAAAAATGGGGTTGTACACACCACTTCATGTTCCTTCTCATCCTTGGGAGAGCATCTCAATGGATTTTGTAGGGGGGTTACCTGTGTCTAAAAAGGGTCATGACTACTTGTATGTGATAGTGTATAGGTTTAGCTAGATGTGTATCTTGATACCATGGAAAAATCAAGTCATGGCGAAGCAAGTTGCTCACTTGTTCTTCCAACCTGTATGGGTTCATTGTGGGTTGCCCACGTCCATTATCTTTGATCGAGATTCTCAAATTTTAGGGGAATTTTGGACAAGTCTATGGAAGCTCATGGACACCAAGATGAAGAGGAGTAATGTTTTCCATCCATAGATCGACATACATACATAGGTGGTCAACATAAAATTGGTTCATTTTCTTCGAGTTTACTGCAATAAACATCCTAAACTTTGGGATGAGCAGTTGCACTATGTCTAACATGCATACAACTGAGCCTTGCACTCTTCCACCCCAATTTCACCATTTGAGACATGTTTTGGGTATCTACCTAAGACTCCCTTGAACTTGAAATTTGAGAAATATTTCGACTCAAGTGAACAAAGAGATGAAGAAAAATCACGCAATTTCATCTAGAGGATTCAAGAGGTACACCAGGAAGTCCTGGAACAATTGGAAAAGAGCCAAGCCCAGTATAAGGAAAGGAATGATAACCACCAAGTAGATCATCAATTCCAAGTAGGTAATAAAGTATGGATTCACATTAACAAAGATAGGTTGAAGGGTGAAGGAAAGAAGCTCAAGCCCATCAGATATTGACCCTTCACCATCTTAGAAAAGATTGGCACAAATTCTTTCCACCTAGATCTACCGCCATACATGCAGATATACTCAGTTGTGAATGTAGATAAGTTGAAAATGTATGAGCCTCCAATAACCATGGATCAAATGGAGAATGTTTTAGTACCTTCATTTGATGAGTTTTCTCATGACGAGTTGAAGGAAGATGCCATCATGGATAGAAGGACAAGGACTTCATGCAGGGGTGATGTGAACGTCTTCAAGTGGGCCTTCAAGGCACACATTCAAGAAAAAAATTGTGGATCGAGAAGGGGAGACTAAGGGAGAAAATCCCTCACCTATATAATTATTAATAAGGCTTTTGGTGGTCCAAAAGATTCTTAGTAGGGAGGAATGATCTAGGAGGATCCAAAAGGAAAAAAAATAGAAGTCCTCAATCTCAATGAAAATGACATCAAGTCGAAGAGCTCGTCGGGAGCTTTCCAACAACGCAAACGACACCTCAAACCAAATCTGTATGATGAATTTATGGTCGGTCAAAGTTTCAGTCAAACTAGGAAAAAGTCAAGAAGGCATTCCATACTACTGACGTCAACATGTTGACATAGTAGCACGACAGGTTGCCACATGTCATGCAGATTTGGCACTTTCAAGGTCCACTTGGGATAGTAAAAAATGTTCCACGTGGCACTATATGGATGATATGTGGTAGTACAATGATGACATGGCACTAATGTTTCAGCTGACTAGATGTTGACTGGGTCATTGACGTGGCACTGACTGGACTACCACTGGGCTTCTAAGTAGGCATTGACTGACCAATTATACAATGCCATGTGGCCCAATCATGAGGTACCACATGGCACCCCTTGGATTCTCAATGAGGGCTAAGGTCCGAAAATTCAAATTAAAAAGAGGTTGGCCATCGGATCAACTGACATCATACCTGAAGGTCGGACTAACTGACGACCAACCAATGGACCAGAGCATTAGTGAAATTGGGCGCCAAATCCAAATAGTGGTGGCTTGTTTTAACTAACTACTGTTTTAAACTATGTTAAAAACTATATATCCATTATATTCCATAAGGGGAGGCTACGAGGTTTGACCCCTGGACCTCCCCCTAACAAATGACCTTAAATTTACCTTCGCCAACCAATGGGCCAATGACCCTATTGTTATATTCACTGCCCGAAAATGTATTTAATCCCATTTTATTCATCCAACTAGGGAAGTATCTGTGAGCCCTAGTACGTGCATGATTTTCAATGCATCTTGTAATTAATGCAGGATTGTGCGACTATTGTGGCACAACTTTCGAGGCAGAGAGCCCAAGAGTGGTCCGAAAGTGACAGTGACAAAATTTGATGAAATTGTAGTCATTTTTGCATGATTTCTTGACATGAATCCATCGGTGCAATCAATATTTGGATCCAAGTAGTGGATTTCTAGGGCATCTCCATAATTGAGGTATTGCCATGTATTTTTGCCAATTTCGCTGAGATAATAAGGCCTCTCCACTAAGAAGTGGGCCCAGAGACATAGTACATTGTTGGGATGAACTATGTTATCAATTCTTGTGCAATTATTTCTCCATGTGTATGCTTTCTTCATTTATGTTGCACATATTCTTTGTTCATGCTCTTTAATGCAATTCGTGTTATAGTCATCGAATAAAAGATCCTGGATCATGTTGGTATCAGAGCATTGTTATTTGAGGTGCAATGTGGAACCCCTTAGATGCCCAATGAGGGCTAAGGTCCGAAAATTCAAATTTAAAAAAAAGGTCGGCCACCGAACCGACCGACGTCAGACCTGACGGTTGGACTAACCGACGACCAACCAACGGATCAGAGAATTAATTAAATTGGGCCCCAAATCCAAATATTGGTGGGTGTTTTAACCAACGAATATTTTAAACTATGTTAAAAACTATATAACCATTATATGCCATAAGGGGAGGCCATGGGGTTTGACCCCCAGACCTCCCCCTAACAAACGACGTTAAATTTACCTCTGCCAACCAACAGGCGAATGATTCTATTGGGATATGTGCTGCCCAAAAATTTATTTAATCCCGTGTTATTCATTCAATGGGGGAAGGATCTGTGGGCCCTGGTACATGCATGTTTTTCAATGAAACCTGAAATTTGTTATCACTGTAACAATTTTTTAGACTCCAAGTCTCGGGACTTAACAGGAGGCTAAATTAATATAGAAGAGCGATAGATTAGCAAGAGGGACTATATATAGCGGACAGGGATAAAGTTGGTAGAGGTGTGAAGTTGATGGGACCCGACGAGTTGTGGATCATGGGCACTATCGATCAATGGTCGTGGAGCATATCGAGCCGAAAACTAAAGTGAAGGTTAATCCTTCGAAAGGGGGCCGATAGGAATACCACGGTTTTTCCTCGAGGGTACGTGGCGCCACCAGATACATATCGGGGGGAAAGCGGGTAATATTGAAACCACTCAAGCCCACCCCAATGTCACGTGTCAGATTATTATTAGATATGTCAAATCCAAGGATCGTATGTGGAAAAGGAAAGTTGACGGTCCATCAAATCACCTCGAGACACTTGATTGGGTACTTTTCATTCGTGCGTCGGGTGAGCGTCGTCACAAAACTAATTTGAAATCCCATCATTTGTAATCAACAACCAAATGTGGTAAGTCATTATCCCTGCAAGGACATTCATCAATAGCCCATGATTGGCACTCAATGACAATTGTCACTCAAAGCATGGGTGACGATACTCTATTTCGAGCGATAGACGTTTTATTTCAAAACAGGGTAACAACAAAACAAATTGTTCATCTAATTCTTGCACAGTTAAGAGAGATAATCTCATGCTTCTAGAAAAAACACAGGAAATGGAGAAGACGGATCCAATGGCCTTCAGTGAACCCGGATATTCAAATAATCTGGAAAATTATCAACGAAGAAGAAATAAAAGCTTGTTGCCTGAATACTGGCAACAAAATTTCACACGAAGCCTGCAGGTGAACCAGGAGCAGATGAAGAATTCAGATTGAATCCTATCATGAAGGATTTAATCATTAATGGGTATGCATATGGGTCCTACATGCAAGCCTGCAAGGGTAAAAGGAGCAAGCGACGAAAGACATAGGTTAAATATGAAGTGGTTGAAAGTGTTGGAGAAAACCAACCTACTTGGCTCGACACTTTAAAGGAAGAAATCGCTAATCTGAAATAGATGTCAAGCTAAATTAAGTATGTTTCAGAGAATTTTGTAATGATACAGACAAGTGGCATTCAGGGTAAAAATCTCAAATATGTCAGTGTTGGTTTATAACGTCCTCTAGAAAGTAGGAATGCAGTGTTAATACATTACTCCCTTTCTGACTAATAGTTATTTTTGGAATCTTGGGGGAAGATGATCCGTTTTGAATTCCCTATATATATATATATATATACACTATCAAAGGGATAAATGCAAGTTGGACTTACTGGAGAGGTGTTGGACACACCTACCACACTTAGAGGGGGGTGAATGAGTGTGGGGCTCTTTTCCCCAAAACTTCCCTCTTGCACAAAAACTCATCAATTAGCATTCAACATTTATTCATTACCCATTGTTTTCATTTATAACCAATTATATGTGAGCATATATCAACAACATTTATCAGCAATATATCATCAACAAGTCATCACCACAATGAACACAAAGAACACAAGATGTATGTACAATTTTCTTTTTATTGCAGACTACAATCCTTGGGGTTTATCAGCAACAACTGAATAGAGTACAACTATACAAGAGCACCATATCTATATGCAAGACTCATCTTGCATTCTCAGCACCAACTGAGATGAGGCAACAATCCTCAACAGATATCAATCTATACCATAAACAAGAGCATCAACCATGCACCAACCTGTGC
>JZKD02S0547312.1:0-16475 GCA_000966675.3 Picea glauca | reverse complement strand
TTTGGGTTTCCAGGTGAAAAATCTCTGTGTAATGTTTGTATTTGTCATTGTATCTTTTCTGTTCTTTTCTAAATATCAGTTTGCAGTAGATATTGTACAAGGTTAGAATTTACAACATGGTGCTTGAACCAAATCTTCAACAATGTTGTAGTTTTGGGCGGGACGTGAACTAGGATTAAAAGTTGACTTGCGGATAGTGCTCTTGGGAAGGCATAAAATAGATCAAAAATAGGTTTCTCTATCTAAAGTGACCCAGATGGAGGACTAACAAAAGAGAGATATGGATTCGGTGGGGTACCATTAGTGACCTTTTATTTATCAGGTTTAGTCGGTGTGTCTTATGTGGTGGTGCGAGTGGTTAAATCAATCCCATTGAACATACAAATATGAGCATTGGTCGAGGCTTCATCACTAGGAGAATGGTTGGAACCGCCCCCCGTGGGAGGGGAAAGTGCTTGAGAAACCATGGATTGTTGTTGAGGAAAAGGTTGTGTTAACACGGTAAGTTGGGAATTCCCTTTAAAAATTTTTGCAACTTCGTCACGATGTGGACAGTCTCGAGTGAAATGATCTTCACCTCAAATAAGACATGGGAATTTTGGTTTTCATTGTGGCTTCTTTTCAGAAGCAGGTGGTGGAGTTTTTGTTTTGGGATGTTCATTATTATTATTATTCTTTTTGGGTTTATTTTTTGTTTTATTCGTACCCCCGGATTGTTGTGAAGAGGCAGATTGAGTTGCATTCACCTCAGATATTTGAGTCGGGAGGGAGGTAGAGGAGAGTGAAGTTGAACTGGTAACGTGTGTTGAAATAGAGTGATTTACTGTTTCAGTCGACTCTGATGTAGATTGGGTTTTGACGGTACCGATAACTCCATCCGCATGTGTCATGGAAGAAGTTTTGGATGGATCAGTAGGAGTGCGGGTAGAATTTGGAATCAACTCATGCAAAGTACTAGATTTGGAGTAGACCAAATCTAAGTACTGAGCTCGGGTAATGGCTTCTTCCTCGGTGACTACACCACCCATGGCGATGTCACGAGCAATCGGGGATAAAAAAGATTTAGTTGTTGGAGTTACTTCACACACACCTAGGATTTATTTTTCTTGAGGTTTTTCCTTGTTTATTAGTCATAATTAGTCATTATCCAGTCTCTTATATTTTAGGGGAGAATATTCCACCTGGAGAATAGTCTCCTTCAATTGACACTTCAGTTTGACTAGTTGATTTGAGTTGAGTTTAGATGATGCATTGGTTTTGTCACCATGCAATATTGGGATCATCACCAGCTAATGCTCACTTGCCTTGGGATCATCACTAGACTAGCGCATTACCCTTGAATTCCTAAGTTAACTCCTCACTACTCTTTGTTCAATTAGTTAACTTAACTAGGTGGCAGTTCACTCCCGTAATTTCCTGAGAGACTAGACTAGGTGGAAGTTCACTCATGTAACTGTTGGTGTGTGTCCATATCACTCTATACCACCACTATGGTGCATTGGTTCTCCTCCAGTTCACACTCATTGAGTTATACATAGTATATCATGTGTAAATTATTCATTATTCATAACGGTTAATGAGAATTCTTTCATTTTTCTCTCATTCTTCTTCTTTCAGCAATTCTCTCTACAAATGTGTGTATTATTGTTTAGATATATATATTTTGTGCAGGTTCAACACATTTACATGGTATCAGAGCTGACAGACTGTTAAGAAAAAGATACACCAAAATGTTTTGCAGGTACAGAAGATTGAAGACAATGGAAAGATGGATTTCCAAAAAGAATTCATTCTTACACCTTACAACTATTTTGCATGGAAGGTGAAAATATCCATACATATCTAAACCAAAGGGTTGTACAGGTTAACCTTGAATACAGATACAGAACCGACATCAGCCATAGAAAAATCCAAGTACTTAAATCGCATGGATGAGACACTTGAAACAATTTGCAGTCTTATTTCTCCCAATCTCCTTTTTCATATATCTTATTGTAAGACTCCCAATGAAGCCTAGACAACCTTAAAAGGGATCTTTGGAAAACAGGATGAGATGATGGGACACATGCTGGAGGTGGCGCTGCTCACATTGGATCAAAAAAGATTCTAGAATATCCAATATTTCTTTACAAAACTCAAGGATTTACTTTCACAACTCAAAGCTTGCGGGGTTGATAAATCGAATGAGGAGAAAAAAATGGTTCTCACCATTCTCTCCAAGCTTGGTCCTAAATTCTCTGTATTTGTATCTACATTCCATACTGTCAGATTCGCTTATGGAGCTACTTGGAAGATGCCTTCTCTTGAGGACTTTATTGAATCCTTCACACAAGAGCAAACCAAGCTCATCAACATGGGCACAATCAAAGGCCCAACGGAGCATGCACTCATTGTGCATGATGGCAGCCACAAATATCAGAAATCTAAAGATAAATATAAATGGAAATCTCATGCACATCCGAAGAAGGAAGGGTACACAAAACCCTTCACAGATGCCTCCAGATCCAAAGGGGAAAAGGGAATAAAAAGGGACAAATGCATGTATTGTCACAAAGGATTCCATTCGGAATCCACATGCATGAAAAAAAAATATATCTGATGTCTCAAATACTTCAGAAAAACAACCTTGGAGATCGCATCCCCGAGAGTGCCAAGAAGAAGAAGCCAGAAGATCTGAATTCCAAGAAAGACAATTCTATCCATGACTTGATTTCCATCAACTCCGCTCCCAATGCTTGGATCGTTGATTCAGAAACATCACATCATACGGCTGCATCAAAAGTAATATATTATTCTTTGTATGCATGCAAAGTTCCTCCTATTCTAATGGGGGACAACTCTTCTGTCGAAGTCACCAACAAAGGAATGATTGAACTCACCAACTAAAGATTTGAAAATTTGTTGCATGTTCCCAAGATACCAGTCAACCTTCTCTCCATGTATCAGAAGACGAATTCTGACACCAGAAAGAAATTCATGTTCACACCAAATTCTGTGGACATCTACAACATCCAAACCAACTCGAGCGTTTCTATCGGTGAGGTATATCATCAGTCTAGATTGTATACATTTTCTGAATTCATTGAACCTGATTCTGCTTTACCGCTTACTCATGTTGATGAAAGTAGTAGGATATGGCACGAAAGGTTTGGAGATTTTAATTTCAGATACATGCAACAAATTAGCAAGAAAAGATTGGTTGATGGTCTACCAGATATCCATTTCTCCAAGGGAGTGTGTGAGGGATGTGTTCTCAGAAAACACCCTCAAGAGAAATTCGACAAAGGAAAGTCTCAACGAGATTCCGCACCTTTGAATCCGATCCACAGTGACCTTATGGGTCCTTTTCCGCATTCATCCATCAACAAAGTGAGGTTTGTTCTCATTTTTGTTGATTATTTCTCACATTTTACTTGGATCTACTTTCTTAGGCAAAAATCTGAGGTCTTTCAACACCTCAAATATTTCAAAGCCCTGGTTGAGACACAGTCCGGAAAGAATATCAAAGTCCTTTAAACTAATAACGAGGGAGAGTATGTAAATCATGAGATCCATAATATTTTCCATGAGGCAGGAATTCAGTTGCAGCACACAGTTCCCTATACTCTGTAGCAAAACGAAGTTACTGAGAGGAAAAATAGATCTCTAAAGGAGATGGCATCTTGCATGTTGCATGCAAAGTCACTGCCACAAAGACTATGGGATGAAGCACTTAATTGTGCAACATACATCCAAAACAAATCTCCCCATAGATCTATCAAGGATAAAACCCCCCTACGAGGCTTGGAGTGGCCTCAAACCGGAAGTGACCCACTTTCACATTTTTGGTTCACATGCATGGGCCCGGATTCCCTCTGAAAAGACTAAGGCACTTGATCCACAGAGCACTAAGTGCATTTTCTTTTATACCCCAATGGTGTGAAGGGATATAGGCTTATTTATATTTCCTCGGACCGGCTCATCATTGAGCGAAGTGTCCAATTCGAGAAAAGTGTATCGCATGCACCTTAGCAACCTCATGCAGACACCTTCATTCTTCCACCTGTCCGAGATGATGACTCTACTTCAAATGAGAGTTATGATTCAGATGACTCAAATGATTTAGATTCAGAGTTAGTACAGTCATATGCAGAGTCACAGCATCCAGATACAGCTGCAGAGCCAGAGAAGAGGCCCAAGTGGGCATAGACTACTCTTCATGATGCAAGGATCTTGTTGGTGATCTAGCCAACACTAGGAGGACTTGATCTAATTTCGAGGAGCCTCCTGTTGTAGTTATTGTCACTGAACCATTGCCCTCTAGGCATATTTTCTTGGTTCAGTTTTCAGATCCACAATCTTATGGCGAGGTTGTTGGAAATACCTTTTGGGAATCCGCCATGCAGGAGGAGTACAACTCCCTCCTCGAGAACCAGACTTGGGATCTGGTTCCCCTTCCTTCTGGGAGGAAACATTTCATATGTAGATGGGTCTACAAGATCAAGAGTGCAACGAATGGAAAGATTAGCATATACAAAGCCAGGCTTGTTGCCAAAGGCTTTCAGCAAGTTTATGGTATTGACTATGATGAGACCTTCGCTCCATTAGAGAAGATGCATTCCATACGATTGGAACTTGCCATTGTGGCATCCAAGGGATGGGAAGTCCATCAGATGGATGTGAAAAATTCATTTCTTCACGGTGATCTATCCGAGATCTACATGGAGCAGCCCAAGGTATTTATGCAGGACTCATCTTTGGTATGTTGACTGAAGAAGTCCCTTTATGCCCTCTAGCAGGCTCTAAGGGCATGGTATGCTAAGTTGGATTCCTACCTATTGTCACAGAACTTTGTACTTTGTAAATCAGACTTGAATGTCTACATGCTCAGGACGGCTGATTCACTTCTACTTTTAGCTATGTATGTTGATGATTTGATGATCACAGTTGCTCAACTTCAGCGATTGCTACAGTAAAGAGAGTTCTACATGACAGGTTTTTGATGATGGACATGGGTCCACTCCACTTCTTCCTTGGACTCGAGATTAGTTAGGATGCACGAGGAATCAAACTGTCTCAGGCCAAGTATGCACGAGATCTCCTTGAGAGATTTCACATGACAGACTGCAAGTCTGCTCTGACTCATTTCCTATAAGGAGTCAAACTTGAGGATGGTGGGGAGACTCCACTAGTTGATAGCACACTGTACATATAGCTAGTGGGGATATTGTTGTATCTCACACACTCCATACCAGACCTCTCCTATGCAGTTGGTGTAGTTTCCAGGTTCATGCAAGCGTCGCATGAGCTACATTGGAAGGCTGCAAAGCATATCATTCGATATGTACAGGGCACCATCACCTTTGGGAATCATTATGCAATAGACTCTACATTAGATCTCATCGAATTTACTGATTTTGACTGGGTCGGTGATAGCATCGATCGTAATTCCACATCTGGTTACTCACTCAATCTTAATTCTGGGCCTATTTGTTGGTCGAGCAAGAAGCAAGTTGCCATTCCTCTATCTTTAGTCGAGGCAGAGTACAGAGGGGTAGTTAACATAACCATTTAGGATATGTGTCTACAACATTTTCTGATTGAGTTGGGCATTCAGTTTCATCGGCTAATCGTCATATGGTGTGACAACAAGAGCACTCTGAAGTTCTGCAGAKATCTAGTTCAGAGGCAACGGACGAAGCAYATCGAGATCCACATGCACTATATCCAAGACCTAGTACACAAGGGKATCATTGACTTACAGTTYTGTCCTTCAGCAGAAAAGATRGCAAACATCTTCACCAAKACCTTCACTGAGCAGAAKTTTCATTCTCTGCGAAGTCATCGTGGAGTGAAGGACACAATGGCCTAGCAATTRTAGTTCTTATTTTTACATAGATTKTASCTTGAGGGGGGGTTTTCCCATGAGGTTTTCYCTCTTTCCTYACTTTATTTTAKTGTATCTTTTGTATTTGGGTACCTAACATRGCCTCGTTACCRGGACYCATTCTTTATTTTCACCATAGTGATGTTCAAGGAGGTGTTGGAGTTACTTCACAMACACCTAGGATTTATTTTTCCTAAGGTTTTTCCTTGTTTATTARTCATAATTAGTCATTATCCAGCCTCCTATATTTTAGGGGAGAATATTCCACTTGGAGAATATTATCCTTCAGTTGACACTTYAGTTTGACTAGTTGAGTTGAGTTTAGATGTTGCATTRGTTTTGTCACCATGCAACATTGGAATYATCACCAAMTAATGTGCACTTGCCTTGGGATCATCACCARAATGGTGCATTACCCTTGATTTTGTGAGTTAACCCCTCACTACTATTTGTTCATTAAGTTAACTAAAGACTAGTTGACTAGTTAACTTAAYTAGGTGGSAGTTCACTCACGTAACTTCTTGAGAGACTAGACTAGGTGGMAGTTCACTCCTRTAACTRTTGGTGTGTGTCCAGATCACTCTAGACCACCATTATGGTGCATTAGTTCTCCTCCAGTGCGCACTCATTGAKTTATACARAGTATAYCATGTGTAAATTATTCWTTATTCATAACGGTTAATGAGAATTCTTTCATTTTTTCTCTCCTTCTTTCTCYAATTCTCTCTGCAAATGTGTGTATTATTGTTTAGCTAGATATATTATGTGCAAGTTCAACACATTTACATTAGTAACCATTCTTCCAATAGTTGGTCAGTAATGRTCGCTTTAATCAACCTTCGTTGTCGTCTCCACTCATGAATGTGATAAGAGATATGCACGGAGTTCGTTTGATGAAGRGAGGTTAAAAGTTCAGTACYTGTCTCATAATGGATGGGTAATTGAAAATGTATGAGAAAATCCATAGCGAKGGAGTTGAAATATTRAAAAGAACCAYGTTGAAGTTCAATGTACCATTTGGCTACAGAGCCCATGAGTGTGCGCTGGAAGAGACGCAAACGCATAGAATCATYCATCAATGAGTTTGATGAACACCATAAATGGAATGTCATCACATGGTTGTTTGGGTCTTCTCCAGGTTTACCATCAAATTTAGGKATGTCATAAGGTAGTTTAGTAGGAATTATTGGCCAAAAAGGAAAATAAAATATGGGATCATTTGTCAACTRAGACAAGTCTAGTAGATCCARAGTGGCRAGGAAGGGTAATTGTCGGTTAACCTGAGGGTGATACTGGTSTGGCATAGGGACACCAGTGGGGCCATAAACTGGTTGAGATTGATAATTGTATCTAGTAGGCCCTCCCATATATGGTTGTTTTTTACYAGTATAGGCARGATTCGATGGTTTTTTAGGAACGTTCATGAGCGGGGTGAAACYGGGTTGAGTATAARGAGTATAATTCAKTTGATTYSRTTGTGGGGGATAAACAWTTTTCCCTTAAGGAGGGTAAATAGTTTGTCCCTGAGGAGGTTAAACATTAKCCCCTTRGGGAGGATAAACATTAGAACCTTGGGGAGGATAAGGTTGTTGTCCTTGAGGACCCCAGGTGRGATTTGGGACACCCGRATAAGGTTGTCCAAAAGGTAATCCAGAAGGAACRGGATTTGACACTCCTCCTTATGGGTTATGATATCATTTCTCCCCATGGTAGGGTTGATTAAAMATACCTCYTGAAGGTACTCCCTAGGATTGTGAAGGGTTTCYGACAAAAGAAGGTTKCCCCCCTKCCATAGGTTGATTTACAACTGGGGTTTGACYAGTAAAGGGAGGYTGTCCTCCGRAAGGAACATGCAAAGGTGGTTGTCCCTCAGGAGGGMTACGCCCGCTACAGGATGGTTGGCCCTTGGGAYAGATAGGTCCACTAKATGGTGGTTTYCCCCCAGTCGRGATATGTCCCGCCATTGGTTGTGTATGTCTGGCAAGGATATGCATTCTCTGTTGTAAGGGTGTTCCAAYAGGATCTTGTGGAACATGAGAAGTTGTAGTGTGAAAAGGTGTAAYGGTGGRAGTAACRGTTGAAGTACCTTGTGTATGATAAGAAGTGAYGACTCCAACATTGAGGTGGATTTTTGCTGACGTAAAATAATGATCGATGACWTGTTCGATGGGACGATCAATAGTATGACCAGATGGTCCTACCTCGGYGGCAACATGGTCATGAGAATTAAGARGTTGTCTAATATATTCAAAATGCTCATAAATATCACGTCYCGATGGAGTCCTCCATACAGAGCGAGCAGGTGTTTGATGTGGATCTACTATGTCAKTGGGACGAACRGGGGTCCTAAACTCATCATTAAAAATTGGTTATGTCGATGCCATATATGTATCGGTAATTGGTCTCAATGGTAAACAAGGGAATTCTTCTTCTATAATATTACTAAATGAGTCTAATTGAACCAGGAGTGGTTCAATAGGAGCTTAAGACACGGGTGTAGTATGAGGAGTGAGATCCTCAACCGTAACCAAGGCTCTTTCCAAATTTTCTAACAAAGGAGTAGCAACACTCCCAGCGTCAGAGCGGTTTTCTACCTCTTCACGGTAGATGTCTTCCGGTGAATTAGGAGGTAAGGGTTCATAGCCTTCTTCCAGAGGAAACCCTTGCATCCCATGTGATTTACGAAGACCTTTATCATCTACAGGCTCAATCTTGAAAAATTATTAAAACAACAACACACGCTAAAAAATCTAGAAGAACCAACAAGCAAACAAACCTTCTCTCAATGATCGTACTAGTTGGTGATGAAATCCAACATCGTGTGATAAAATTGAGAAGGGTCTAGGATATGATCGGGTGGAATAGTTACGATGGCGACCAGCTTAACGGACTTACACCTTGGTGCAAGCTTCCACACAGTAATCATGGATTTACCCTCTAAGGAGCTCAAGTGACTTTGACTACCATCCGTTCCAGGTACAGTGAAGAATTCCCTTCACCATCACCTTGTGTAAGGACCCTAAAGATTATGGCTACTAAAGACACCAACTCGCAGTCAGCCCTTGGGCGGGTACAGTCAATAGTCTAGTCCAAATGTATGGGCAGGATAACAAGTCTGAAATCCTTCAAGAGAACTGAGGACAAGCGCACTGGTAGAACTCTAGAGGACCCCGAACGGATTCAGAATTCATGCAGCACCGAGACCAAATGAAGATAGTTGGACCTCAAGAAGAACCCCCAATATACGATCTTACTACTACGAACGGTTAAACCGTGGAGGGATAATCTTCATGGCTCTCTCGAACACGACCTCATGCATAACCCCTGTGTGAGAGGGGGATCCCAGCTATGCTTATACAAAAATCAGATTTTCTCTCCCTATTGCAAGATGCTAAGTTTTTTTTTAGTGCTTTGGAGATTTGTACTCTCAACCTAATCCAAAACGTTAATCCTAGACTAATGTTGGTGGAAGAATCTAAAAAGATAAAGTTTCTAGATCAATTTTAATTAGCATTGAATTTTGTGGCTATTCTTTTACTCAGAGGTGAATGAGAGTGAAACTAATGATATTATGAATCTATTCCCAAAAAATCATAAGAAAAATGATAAACAATCGTTTCTTTCAATGAACTTCTATTTATGGGAAGGATAAGAACTTTTCTTTCACTATCAAACACAAACAATACATAAATTTCATACAATTGCTTTCAACAAGAATCCAATTCAATGCTAAACTATTCAAAAATTGATTCTAATATCCAAAATCCAATCATGAAAATATATCTCTTTGTTTAAATATGAACTTAAATTGATTTAATTCGAAGCTTTTTATGACAACCAGATTTTTACTATTTGCAGTTTTAGACAATTGGAAGCAAGTATCATATAAACAAAAAAGAACACTCTCACAGTGATCAAACAAGAAGAAAAACAAATTTAAACTTTTCAAAAAGAAAACCAAAACTCAAATAGGAAAAATTGCTTAGAAAGATATAAATCAAAAGACCAAATGGAACAATCCAAAGATCTTTGGACTTCCTTGTGACAACTTTCAAACAATCAGATGAATGAGAAAGTATCAAAAAACAACTCAAAATCTCAAAGACGAAGATTGATTCCAAAACAAGGAAATATCTTAAAAATCCAAACAAAGAACCAAAAAAATCTTAGAAAGAAAAAGGTTGCATTTTTTATAGAAGACACATTAATAGAAAAAGTCTTGAGCAGGAGGAAAAACCAAAAAATCACACCCAGCACAGACATCCAACAATTTTTCAACAGAAAGAAAAATTGGTGCTCTGGTTATATAGGCACCAAAGCGCTACAACGCTCCCTAAAGCACAGTAGAGGAGTGTCGATACTGAAATAAGCACTTTGGCTGTAAGGGAAAAATGGCAGCGTTTTCTGAGAATGAAAAAGTATCAACCCATAAAACAAAAACTTAGGAAGGCTTGATCATCAGCCCGTGTAAGATGACTTCAGGACTGACAACACATGTATAAAAGAGGAAAAACACAGTGAGTAGGATCTGAAGACGAGCAAAGACTAAGACAAGACCAAGGAAAGAAACCAAAATTGGAAGCTTTGTTCCCCAGTGGAATCGTCAATTTATGTTGTAGAAAAATTCCCCTGTGGACAGGTGAATTTCCTCTTGGATCTTAGACCCCTATGACCAAGACAGAAAATGGCTAACATTGAACACTGACATTCCTTTAAACGTAGCTAAACTAGTCAAGGAAAAAGATGAAAAAAACATGAGTACATTTTTCTGAAGTTTGTCCTTCTCGATCTAGATTTAACTTGATCTTCAAGTCCTTTAATGAGTTATGCAATTCAATAGACAACAAAGGAAATGCATACTTCCTATTCTACCGAGATTAGTTTAAACTGGATTTATCAAGAAGAGACAAACCCATGCAAATGTACACAAACTTGACGGAAACATGCCAAGCATATATATTAATGAGAACATAACAAGGTGCTTACAAACTGTAGATGCAGATGCAGTAGCCTCACCAAGTCCTCCTTGTCCAACCCCTTTCTCAAAATATCCATGATCAGAATGACAATAATTTTCACTGATATTATCCCCCTTTCACCGTGAGATTGCCTCCTTATATAGGCTTTGAGAGCCTCAACCACCTTAGTTATTCTTGGGATAAGTTGAGGATATGACTCCATCAGTTGTTGGATTTCCCTTAGATCCAGCCTTTAACTTGGATTCAAGCCAAACCGACTCGGATGATTCTTACTTGTCCTTAGAGATAAGGGGGATTCTTCCCCAAGATTCTCAACAGATCGACGCTCCCTCAAAGTTGGCCACAGAGTGCTTCAGATGTCTCTGCTAAGAGGACAAGGAGTGCTAGTGGTCCCTGCAAGTGGGCAAAGGGGCACTCATCTCCAAAAACACTTTTAGGATGATTATTCCTAAAGGTAAAATCTTGTAAACTTTTCCAAATGACATTTTTTCCTCTTCTAACAAGTCTTAGATGATGTTCCAAGTGTTCTTATGATTTTGTCCACAATGCGACACATGCGAGACAAAAATATGACTTTTGCGACACCTGCGACAAAAGTGAGACACTTGCGACAATAACAATGAAATATTATTGAAGTGAGGAATTTTGACGTGTAACACACATCACACCCCACATCCCCGTTGGCCAATCAATTCCCTCCCCATGACCATAATTTGCCCATACATCACCCCGTGCCATAACGGACACCTATGTGCACCGTATAACCCCATTTTTTCACCACTGCTACACTATTTGCAGATCCAGACACTGTCGACACCATGCCAAATCCAATTTTCGAGCCAACTTCCACCAAGGTCCATTGTCGACAAACACTATTAACCCGGGTAATTACAGTCATCCATCAATTCAACTTCGGAACCCTGTTAGTCATGGCTCCCAAATCTAAATATGTCGAGACATCCGAAAATCCATTTCTTTCCCCTCCCATCGACCTGGATCATATTCCCCTAGCAGATAAAGACTACAAAATTACAAAGCCTAAGTTTGAATTCGACTTCTTCGAATTACACTTCTGGCTAAAGGATATTTTCTTGGATCAAAGTGACGAAATTGGACTTACCCCTGTACATGTTCCCCCAGACCTTCCACTTCCTGGAATTTTCCCTGAAATGTCAAGATCATTATTTTCCCGGCCAAAGGGGCATCGTTTCCTCTTCTGGTGAAACCATGTTCACCATTACCCTCGAATCCATTAATCAGATGTTACAGATCCCAAAGAGCATAGATTTTTGAAATCTTTCTGCCAGAAGATGCTCAGTTGCCCAAGAAAAACCCTCCCTATCCATCTTCCATATTCTCTGTCATGGAAAACTAGATTATCTCTATCCTCTATCACCTGTTAGAATACTTTTCAGATGAATGGGTAGATGAAACTATCTTAGATTTTCTATCCATTTTCTCCACAGAAGAAAAAGATACAGTCCAATTTGATTTCAGTCAGTTTTTCACTGACAACATACATGATCAGTTTTTCAAATTTTCAACAGAGGGAATGTTCAGATATTCCTTAGTGTTGGTGTACCTATTCTTGTTCTTTCATTCAGATATATTCTCATGTGCTCTCCATAAATTGGATCAGGAAGGAAACCCTAAATCAGTGACTTCATGGACCTCACTAGTGAGGAAAAAATCAACTGAGTTTAGCTTCAAAGACTTCATTAATCAATTTTATCACCCAGTGGTTTGCATGCTCAGAAGAAAAATAGAGCCGAGAATCAATAAAGAAGTCTAGAGAATTATTCACTTCTCTGATTTGTCCAAAACAGGGGATTTGTATTTGTACCAGAAACACACTGAAATAAGAGTATTTGGATGTGAATTGCCACCATACAGAGTGCCAAAATATCTCCCTATTAGGATCTTTGCATTAGAATATATCAGATAGATGGTAAACTCTAATGAAATCCATTTTGTATCAGTCAAGAAGAAACAACAACTCATAATTAAGACCCAAATTGGTTATTTCATATGCAACAATGGAGTTGCAGGAGAAGAGGCAGACAACCTCTTGAAACAGATGAACTTCACTCAGAGTTTCACATGGAATTATGACCCATTTGGTGTTATTTATGAGATCAGGTTCAAACAAAAGAGCACTCCTTATGCTCATGTAAACAAGCCACAGGTAGAAAAGTATATGAATTAGACAGATTGGCAAGAAAATATATTGTTGGAAACAGAAGAATACCCTCCCCCTATCACTGTTTCACATACCAACACACCTCAAGTACAAACATAAAAGAGAGAAAGGAAAGAGGTTTCCCCTTCAATCACAGAGGTGTCAGCTGAAGATTTTCAAGTCTACAGGAAGAGGGATAAAACTAGTCACACACTAGACCTACTTAAAGAAGGAGAAATGCAGTCCACCATAGTCATGGAGGGGCCACATTCCTCAACCTTCTCAGGCAACCAGTTCCTAGTGTCCAAATATTCATCTAAAAAACAAACAGACACTACTCTGTTAGACGAATCCTCTCATGAGCCAATGGGGTCAAATATCTCTGACAAATACAAACAGATCAAGCAAAGGAATGAACTACTAAACAACAACACATATGCCCAATTCTAGAAGCGGACCTCCACTGCCCAGCATAGAATAATGTCATCTTTTGACACAGATAAAGGAGGAATGCAAATTGCATTCCTACAAACACAAGTCCCTCATCCCAAGACAATTGTTGATTACAAGAAGACCTCTTTTGAGTTTTATGTAAAGGAGGTCCATCCTGTGGACCAAATGGACATGCACATGCAAAAAGGGGAGATGATATTCTTCACTCTAACAAACACCTAATTGACTGCTTCAAAATTGCAGGTGTCTCTGAATAACATCCAATCCCAATTGAAGCTAGAGAAGATATCCTCTTTGGCCAAGGACAATAAGATCAAATCCCTATAAGAGTTGGTGTTAAAGATTGGGTATGACCCATCAAATGTCAAGGAAGCTGAAGAATTGTTGAAGAAGAAAAATGTTGATATATCATCCTTAAGAAAAAAACTGAAGCTTCTAGCCACTGAAGATTCACAAGCAAAGGAGGTGGCTAAAACTGAAGGCCAAAAAGAGGATATGTTGAAGTTGATCATGAAGCAGAATGCACAGATAAAAGAGATGGAGGAAGATATGGACAAATTAAAAAAGGAGAAAGAACAGATTGTGCAGATGGTTATTATTACACTAGAGGTGGTCCCTCTGACAGGAATTAGGATAGCAGAAGCAGCTACAATAATAGAGATTCCATCAGCCATCCGAGTACAAGTTACAGATGCTTCTGAGAAGCTTGTGAAGTATATGGAAGACATGTCCCTGCAAGGGGAGGAGATCGGAAAGTTGCAAGAAGTAAAAAACCTCCAAGACCTGAAGTCTATGTTCCAGTCCGATTATTATGCAGAAATTCATAAATCTTAGAGACTCAGTCAACAATTACAATAGCTTCATAATGAGACTATCATGGAAAATACCTTATCTGAGGCCAAGAAAAACATCTGGGTGGATATCAACAAGTCTATGGCAGAAATATGGCCATTCATACAGATCATGTTTGAACAACATGAATTGGTATAGAAGGCCACAGAAGCAATTGGGAAAATAAGAGAAGAACTAGGAGAAATACCTACAGAGGCCACTGAGCTCATTAGGTTCCTAAACTCCAAAAATAAGAAGTAGTTAGAAGCAATGGAGATTGAAGACATGACATAGACCATCCTTGAGGTAAATAAGGTCTTGACCAAGAAAGGATTGATGCTGCAACTAGAGGAGAAAGCTCAGGTGATGGACATTGGTGTTCAAAGATTTTTCAACAAGATTGAATTACTACACAAGAAGGGTCTCCCTGGACTTCTAGTACTCAATGAAAAGCTAATCATTTTGTCATATTACAAGCAGAATATCAGTACAGTGGAAAATGATGGTTCCAAGTTTGCAGGTATAAAGAGAAGCATTATTGGTAAAGATTTCCTAGAAACATTACAGTTGGACCTGAGCATCCAACATGAGATAAAACATATTTTTATCACAAAGCCCACTTTTTCCAAGTATACTAAGATGGATGATATATACAAAAAGTTACTCAAGGTTTCCATCCCTAATAAAAAGAGATGAGAAGATTTATGTTCTTTACTTGAGTAGATGATAATTTTGAGGTTCGATTTAGCATGGAGCCGACAGTCAATGTAAGGCCTGAATTACATAGCCTCATAAAAATAAGTAAATACTTAAATGCTTTCTAATCTACTTCTTTAACTATTGCTACTTAGATTAGAATCTTCTTTCTTGATATTCTTCTACTAGCATAATAATTTACAGTTTAACAACATATTAACATAATAATTCCATCATAATAATTAACATAATAATTGACAGTTTAGCATCATACTAACAACAGTATAATAATTAACAACAATATAATGATAACAACAAGAAGAAAATGCATAAGGTATTTACCTCAACCTGAAGCTTAGTTGTTTTAGCACTTTCCTAATTGATGATGATGTTGATGATGTTGATCTTGCCCAAATTAAGTATTAACCTCCCAACCAACTAGGAACAACCTCTCTGAATCCCTAGCTCCAGGAATCCTTGCGGTTTCCTGGCCCTTGAGCCCAAAATTCCTAGCAACAATTGTGCCTCTGTGGGAGTCCTCAAACAAAACTGTTTACTCCAACTCCTTCTTTCCTCTCTTCCTCCTCCTTCCCCCAAATGCTCTTACCTTCCCAAAAACCAAAGATCCCCTTCCCCAAGTTCTCCCCTTTCCCTTATCCTCCTTCCATTTCTCCAACCACCTTATCCCCCATTAATTCATCAACCACCTTATCCTTCCCATTAATTACTTCAACTACAAATTTTAATAATATTATAATAAAGTCTCCATAAATTTATTTTAATAATAAATTAAATTAATATTTATCATTCATGATAATTACATAATTAATTAGGGTTATTACATACACCCACCCTTCAAGAAACTTTGTCTCGAAGTTAGACTAATTTACAATATAAGGGTAATGACACATGGTTCATACATCCACATCAAATAAACAACATTATCAGTAAACAACAAAAAAAAAGTATACATACTAGTGTACATGTGCAAGGAATGCATGTGTAGCTAGCACATACAAGACTTGCGCATGCACTAATGATAATAATTATCACACCTATAGTAATTCTTGTATGTGTCCAATCCAATCAACAAGACCATTCATTTCATAAAAATAGTAAACCAATTAAAATGTTCACAAAATCCCTCAATTATAATAATTTAACACAACAACGTTCATTTAGATAATTATAGTTCAGTTAAGCAATTATGAATATACATATATACATACTTTTTTTTCAAAAAAGGGGAAAACAATAAATTCTACTAAAAGGTGAAATCCCCACACACTCTCAACTATTTATATTCATCTTTCCTCCCTAGATTACTTTCATCTTCCATCCCTATCATTCCTCTGCTGGACTATCTTGGAGCGTCAACTATATTGACCTAACTCCAAATAGAACCCGTAAGAAGAAGTGTCAACTCTCTTGACCAAGCTTCCCCAGCAGGCAACTAACAGTCATCGTCACA
>JZKD02S0547268.1:4893-16475 GCA_000966675.3 Picea glauca | reverse complement strand
AAGAGGAGGTTGGAGTGTGGAAGGGGAGAGGTTGAGAGGTTGTTGAATTTTGGAAGGGAAAATTGTTCTTGAACTATAATAAAGTTGGATATAAGGAACTATACTTAACTATTTGAGATCTATGGCGTTGAACTATTGAGTGCTTTGGGATCTATTGCACTGAACTATTGGATTAATTATACATTGATTGGATATTGGTCTACTAATTGTTGTCATTATTAGAGCATGGGCATGAAGGGCTAGGAAACCCAAGGTTTCCTAGAGCTAGGTAGTTGAATAGGTTGTTCCTAATTGGTTGGGGGGATTAAATCTAGTTTGAGCAAGCAAAATTTGGATCCAATTTGGACAAGCAAAATCTAAAGGCATTGGACTATCTAAATAAAATAGAGCAAGAGGCATTTTTCTTGTTAAATTTTAATTGTTTTATATTGAATAATGGTATTGTATTTGTTGTTAATACTCTTGGTTAGTTTAGGTAGGCATATAGCATGGTTGATTTTATTCTCTAGTTCAATTGTAGATGCCCTAATTCAATTGTATATTAACTAGTAGTAAAATTAGCAAGAAGGGTATTGTGGGTAGTGTAAAAACCCACATTGCAAAAGTAATTCAAATTGAAAATCAACAAGATGGAGTAATCGTAGAACAATAGCACCTTGTTGAGGAAATTAACCATATAGGGCGCTATAGAATGGATCAAACAACTATGTTGAACTGATGGACATCAAATTGGTTCTAAATCTTATTACTAAAAAAGGTGTAACTTGATTGGAAGTATTTGGTGACTCATTACTTGTAAATAAATGGCTCGATAAGGAATGTGAGGTGAGAAATTTTATGATCCATCCATTATTGGGGGAGTTTGATGGTATTGTTTATTCTTTCATTTCCATCATTGTTCATCACATACGGGGAAAGGAACCAATTAGTTGATAGTTTGTAAAAGGAAGGTGTTCAAATGGAGCATGGTTTGTGGATGATTATGGAAGATGACTGTGGTCTTCTATCTAGATACATGCATCCATCCTTTTATTACTAAGTTACACTCTAGATGAATATGAATATCAATGCTCTTTTGTTGGATTACTAATCCAAATTATGCGCATAAGTCTTTTTTGAAGTATTGTATAAGAGGGTTGTTTCTATTTTGAAGTAATTTATATTTTTTAACCTAAACCCTTTTATGTAATGAAATGATAGCTAAGAGGAATATAGATCTCAAAATCTAAAAGAATGTTTTTTTGATATAGTCATAGAAGAAAATTCCAAGTTATAAGGAACATACTTTGCCTATCATCAACATTAGGAATGTTGAAAGGCATCTTAAATATGTAATTTTGTAGTTTTTAAATAAAATTACTATTTTTCCCTGAAAAAAAAATGAAAAGAATTTAAACATAAAATGTTTGTATCTACAATTTTTAAATTCATGATGAATCTAAAATAGTATAAAAATAGTAAATACATCAGAGTTCCATGGTGTTTACTTTCAACACTCAATGAAAAATTTACTTGTCATCTTTTATGTCAAGTTGATTTTCAAGATTGACTCACTAGGTATTGTCTAGAATAGATATGATCTTCCTTAATTGTCATCTAAAAGGATTCAAGTTTTAACAAGTTATTAGTAATTAAAATGATTGCTAAATATGTGGTGACAATTTTGTTGATTTATAATCATTATTATAATTGGTGTATGATTGTTTCTACCACATGACAATCTTCTCACAAATAAGTTTGGTCAATGTTTTGCTTGGCCATGTAAAAGTCTAGATTAAAGTTCCATGAGAAGTCAACATTACCCTATTGTATGTCCTTGTAAATAAATTAATACCTTAGTCACATAATTACACACCTTAATGCATTTGAAATTATTTATCATTTCCAGAAATTGCAAAGAACAAAAATAATAATAAAATAATTTTAATAAGGATTTAGCAATAAATCTCGAATGAATTAAAACCAAGGCATACCACATGTCTCCTCAACTAGTATAAGGGGACCAGGCATATGTTGTTTAACTTATGCTTATACTAAGAGGGGGGTGAATCAATATAGGATACATTTTACTTTAGTTAGTCATTCATCAATCATTCATTAACTAAGAAACAATAATCACAATGCACAGAGTTTAACATTGAAACCCAATCGAGAGAAAACCATAAAACGTATCTTTATAAATTCATGTAGGAACCAACCTATTGTTCCAAATATTGTAGACACCAACCTACTAGAGATGTCAATCTCCTTAAATGAGCACCAACTTAGAAAGATGTAGGCACCAACCTACTGGAGATACCAATCTCTTCAACTGAGCACCAACCCAACAACTCTTGTAGGAACCAACCTACTGTTACAATATTTGTAGGAATAAACCTGCTGAAGACACTAATCCCCTCACCTAAGCACTAAATCAACAAGATATGTGTAGACACCAATCCAATATCTTCATACACAGAGTATTTTTTACTTCACCTACATGTTGCATTCCATGGATAGTCCTTCAAACCCTATTCACATGTAGTCTTCATGCCCTGGCCAGCCTCATAGAATCATTCCATAATAGAATCCCTAACAATAACATCACAACCTCGTAATAGCGCACACGACAACATCACAACCGCATAATATCTCACACAACAACATCACGGTGATGACAACATCATAATAGTCCATACAGTAGCATCACGATGATGGAAACATCATAACATCATAATAGTTCATATGAAAACATCACAGTCCTATAGCACACCTTGAGAACAAGAAAGACTCCAAGAAAATCCATTAGACTTCTCTTGCACACCTTTAGATCCCAAAAAAAACACCCCAACACCTTTAGCATGCAATAGATAGCTTTTGTGCACCTCGGACTTGATCTCTTGCTTAGTTGCACTATGAATTTGCACATCTATCATATATTTATAGTAATTATGTCCACACTTTCAGGGCCGACCTGTCAAGACCGGTTGAGCCAACCTCAATTTTCTCACTGGGTTGTTGGATGGAAAAATTCATATCTCCTCATTCCAAGGGAGTTAGAGGGAATGCCATATACCATTGGAAATGTCTCGGAATAAAATTTCAAACCATATAACTTGTGCTCCCATTTGAGTTAATTATGTAGGGTAAAAATACCTTCAAATATAGCGTATCCAAATTGACCATCAAAAATACAAAAGCAATATTTTCAACAATCTCCATCTTGCAATATTTTTCTTGTACATGTGTAGGCTTGTAATATTTATCTTGAACATTTGTAGGCTTCCCCTTCCTTTGACATCAATGATAACAGTATTTCCAACATATGTAAAGCCATCTCACCAAAGGAATGAGGGGAGCTTTCAATAATGGGAAGAGACATGGGTAAAACCTCCTTGCCAAAGGCATGTATAGGAGAAAGGAATGGATTTTTAGCATATGAATCACTCCATGAAGAGAAATTTAAGATTTTTTTCTTAAAATATGTTTAAATTATGTACAAAAACATTTATTTAAAAACATATATAGATTTTTAGTAATATAATAAATAAATAAAATTAAAAATAATTAAAAATGATAATATTTTATAAATTTGTTTTTTTAAGAATGATTATATTGTATAAAATTATCCATTAGATTACTGTTAGAGTTAAAATGTTCAAAGTAAAACCCCAAAGGGTAATTTATTATAATAAATCACCCATCAATATATAATATTAAAACCTAAAATTAACATAAGATTAGATGTTTTTCCAACTTAAGCGCCATGAAAACACTATAGTTGAAAACAGAATTGATTCATCATCATTTTCTTTTGTGGGCCTATTGGCACAGGGGCAGACCCAGGGTTCAATGCTACAACATCACACCAACAATCCCTAACTACCGTCCCTTTCGGAAACACCTGCGAAGCAGATGAAGTCTCACCCGAGGTAGAGGTAGGACTGGTTGCAGGACTCAAGTGTCTGCAACCTCAGCTGGGACACAGATCTGTGATTGTACTACTTAATAATGAACTTAGCACCATTAGTTCCTCAATATACATTCAATAACCACTTCTCTTATAAGACATAACTTCGCAGCATTCACACTAATCTACAGTGTTCAAGCACTTAGCATATACAAATGGATCAGAATGAGCATACTAAGCATGAATATCTAGATCAGATCTAGCATTCTCACATATAATAAGCACCAAGTATGAATAGATCTATCTAAACATATCAGAGCACTTAGGATATAACATATGAACACATCAAGACAAATCACAAAGCACATAACATAGTGTTTACATGGTTCACCCCCACCCTGGGGCTACGTCCACCAACTCTTCTTCTTTATTGTCTTCAGTCAATCGATTACAACCACAGAGCCTCAAAACCCTTACTCTTCAAGGGACAGAAGATATGCACAGCTCACTAGATCCTTCTTTCTTGCGTTATAGCACAAATCCTTCTACAGTCTCTCCCAAGGAATTGCACTCAACTCTGCAAATCTTACACTGAATGCACAAAGCCTTCATCACACAGATTCAACCCTTGGCACTTAGCCTACATTACATAGATGTCGATTTCACTACTTGTTTCCTCTATATATCCTAGACATCTATATATACATACAAAATGGGCCTAAACATGGGTAAACCCATGGGCCGACATCCCATTCCCATTACATATTCCCAAAAACCCAAAAAGGGGCCCAAAAGGGGGCTGAGATCCCGTGATCTCTGCTTCTTCTTGCGCTCCTTCTTCAATAGGCTATTGAAGTTCCAAAATAAGTCAACATGACCAAGAAATTCCCAAAACTTGGTCAAGGGCCAATAGGCCCCCAACACTCACCTGTGACCCGTCCCGAGTCACTCTGGTTTGAACAATTCTGCCTCGAACACCTCGAGCTTGGCTCGAGCTGCTTTGAATTGTTGCTTTGTTGTGGCCTCTTGTTCGGTGAACTCCCGGATCATTGCGTCGTTCACTATCCCTTCTAGGCATTATTCTGTTGTGAGGACGACCTGTTCTAGCTCTGCTCCTTGGCTCTCAACCTCTGTAAATAGTAGACATGCCTTATCTTTCACAGGTTGAAGTCATTGAGTGACTTCCATCACTTTTCTTTGAAGCATATGGATCTGCTACTGAGTTGTACGTTGTTCGTGAGACCTATTCATTCTGTCTACAGCTAACAGGGCCTTCAGTTGCACCTGTAGTGTATCTACGTTCTCCTTCGCTTCTTGGAGATGCAACTCTAATGCCTGTAACTCAGGATTCTCAGTGATGTTTTCATATGTTTGAGCACTCCAGTTACTCAGCTTCTTTCACTCCAAGGCAGGAGATTTTAATCTATCAAATGCGCTGCGAGTAGTGGCTTCCCTTTGGTCTCATACATCTTGAGGGGTCTTAGGCACAGTGCAGAGCTCCAAGTCTGCTATGCACTACTGGAACTGTTGGATTACGTCTTCGATCTGTGCCAACTACTGTGGAACTCGTTATTCGGCCTTTACTTCAATGACTGTCATAGAGCGAATTGCTCTGTGAACCATTTCCTTGACTTCGAGTTTCTCTGTGAGCAACTATGCCTTTTCTTTATGCAGCTGGTATTTTTCTTCATTGAACCTCTCTTGGAGAGTAAGCTTCTCATGTTCAGTGATATTGTGATGCTCTAGAAGGTCATCCTGTGCTTGCACCAAAGACTGGGTGGCTTGCATTGTCTCCTCCTGTTCTCGTCAAAGGCGAGCTTCGACTATATCAGTGATCTAGTGGAGTTAAGCTGGCTCATCTCCTATTTCTGGTGTTCTTGATGATAGAGGCGTAGTCGAAACTGCACAGCTAGACTATAGTGCATGCTACACTTCTTGAAGTTCAACCTTGATCCGACTAAACACCTCCTCCTACTTAGCTTATTACTTCTTTTCTACCTCCAACGAAGCATCATTCAGTGTTGCGACGATGAAGTCGAAAATTTTGAGGTGAGGGTGGTCTCAAAATTAGTCCTGGTTGCTTTCGATTTCTTCCTTGAGGAAGGTTTCAGAGGGGAAACCTTCCTTTTCTTTGAGGGGTCCTCCTCATCTCTAAGCGGTGTAACCTCACCTTTATTCTATTCCACTTATGTGCCATCACCTCCTTGCTCAAGTGAGATAGAAGCAGTCTTCACTGAGGTATTTCTTACATCTTGAGCTTCTTCATTCTTCTTGGTCTTGCTTGGTCCAAGTGTATCGTGTATTGCTTCTAGACTTTCAATATCAGATAGCTCCGCGGGGTTTGCTGGGACGAGGAGGTCTGTCGACCATTCCTTGGTGATTTCCTCTAAATCATCCTCTGTCAACTTGTAGTGTGACTACAGCTGTTGTTTATGCTCATTAGTGTGCGTTGTGAAATAGATGAAATGGCAGTTCGCATTGAATTTCATCAAGGGTATAAACCTGTGGAGTGTGTTCAGTGTTATACGAGTCTCGGACTGGATAGTGGTCTTCAACTGGGTGTAATAAGTGTGGAAGACAACATTTGATTTCCACTGCTTGTTCATGTCGTTGGAGTACCACAGCGTACTAAACTTCGCGGCCAGTGGTTCAAAGGGATCGATGTCCGGGAAGGTCGCACCTTCCGGCATCTCCCATGCGATGAACGTGATTAAGATAAGAAGCCAATTGAAGTGGAACTCATATCCTTGGTCTTGCACTTCCTTGTAGTCCAGTTCTAACTGGTTCACCAAGTACTTCACCCAATTCATGTGTAGGCCCTTCGTGCACTTCCCTGTGAGGTTGACTACAAATCCAGTTACTTGGGTCGGTCAGTTCTTGCAAACGAGCTTGCCTGCGATCAATTGACAGGCTAGGCGCATCGTGCCACTCTGGATAGAGGCTACCTTGTAGCCTCATGTGCCCTTCTCTACATCTCCATAAGTATCCTTTAACCTCTGAGCGAGAGCGTGATCTGCGGTCTTTCCGAGGAAGAAATCCTATGGGTCGGGGCCTTGCATTCTTAGCCCTGTAATCCGATTGATCAATGTCAGATCCACTGTGATGCAGCAGTTCAACCACAAATAACCTCCATGATAGCAATAAAACAGTAATTTTATGCATGCGTTCACCTCCTAGTGTCGCTCGAAGTGTGAAATTTTCATAACATTCAGTAGGGTGGACTGCGCGAGGTTTTGGGTCCATGACTGAGGGGTAATCTTTGAGTTATTTCCTTTTTTTCTCGTTGGATAATTATGTGGGGCAAGCATGTTGTAAACCTTCATGTCGCTGAGGTTGAAGTCGCTAAACTTCAACGCTGCGAGCATATCCTGTTCAGCATGAACTACGCGCACCTCTTTCAGAAGGTACGCAGTGACCAACGCGTATTCAAAGTCTCTGGGCACACTATCTCGGTTGATTGCACTTCTCAGAGGTGGTAGATAGGTGGGTAAAATTCTCGGAATCAGCATGGCATTCACGATGTCGTCTATGCTCTTTGTTCGTTTCTCATCAGCTGGCCAGGATGGTCCGACTCGAGCAGTGGATGGAGAGGCCTGCAGTCCTCTCGTCGAAGATGCTTGTACACCTATAGACACTCCTCTCTATGACATGACTCTCTCTGTCATCAAGTCGAGGAGAACTTTTTTCATTTATTCTTGAACTGCGGTGAGCTCGTTGGACATACATGCTCGGGATTAAAATTATCAGGGTCACGATGGACTTAGAAAATGCACTGGAATAATGTCAAGGGTGCAATGATCATTGTATGCAATTTGTTCAGTCTGTGGGCTTCAAATTCTCAGTTAGCAAAAGTGTTCTTCGTGTGTGGCATGAAGGGATAAGTAGGCAACTCAAAAACGGTTCATGTGCAACAATTATGAGCCCCTATTAACTCTTGTTCGATCTGTTATGGTGCGGTCCAAGAGTATGATGATGAACCTTTATTGCTTTTCTGTCCATTCGGAGTGGAATTTGAATGGATATATCAGCCCCAACGGCTATATTGCTTCGCCAGGGTGAAGTGCCATGTGTCGCTATTCTGATATCCCGATGAAGCTCCAATTCTGCAAATTTTCTTTCTGAGAAGTTCTCTCTGGAATCTTCTGTAACTTTTCAATCTTATCCCTCTTCTTACTTATCTTTCTAGCCTTCTTTCCAGTGAGCTTCATCTCGATAGCCTCTTTTCCATTTTGATTCTTATCGTCTTTTAACATAGTCACTACGCGTTGTTCAGATTCTTTCCTAGGATTTAGGGGTAATACCTCTTCTTTATCTGGAGTAAGTACTTCAGTCTTCTGTGGGTCTCATAATGTTCTTGCATCTTCAACATCAATGTTTCTAGTGACAACTAGCTTCGATCTATTCTCATGTTCTTCAATCAATTGTGTGATCCTTCTAGTCATGAAATATTTTAAGTCTTGTTTCTTCTGCTCCAAGGCTTCTTCTTCTTCCTTTCGTCTAGTTTGAGCTCTGTCAATCCAAGGTTTTCCTATTAACATGGTAAACAAGATGTTGTCTTCAATAAATTTAATAATCTCAAAATCTTCTTCTGTCGAAGTTTCATTGACAGTCATAGGTATCTGAGTGAGCCTTCAACACAAGTTTACCAATTTTCCTCTGAATAACCCTATTCCTCCTAATGAAGGAATCATAGTAGACCTCCCTATAGATTCCCAAGTTTTCTCTAGCATAATATTCACATGTGTTTCCTCATCCAGAACACAGTTAATGTCGAAGTCCCCTATTCTTGCTTCAAGGCACTCCTTGTCTTTAAAAATATTTGATAGTCTAACATGTCAATGGTCATCCAAGGTGTCTTCCATATGTAGTAATTCCTTCTTTGATTCTTTATGGGGTTCTGTTATAGCCTTAGTTTATGGATTCGGCTTAGGGTTTATTGATTCGGATTCATTCCTTCAATCTTAGTGATCATTCTAGGGAAATCCAACACTTCATGGTCTAGAGCCTTACAGCAAAGACAACTAGGTCTTCTTCCAGGGAATTCCTTAGCAAGATGTCATGGTCTTCTGCAACTGTAACAGAGGGTCAATCCTCTCTTTCTTTTAAATGATCCCCAACATCTCTTGTACTGCGCGCTAGGATCATGGTAGCTAACCTATAATAAATTCTTTCTAGGATCTTGCATCCATTCGTTAGTCCAAACATTATTTCTATGCATAGGTATAATATATCTTTCACTATTCTTTCCAGATATACTCATATCAAACCTTCTTTCATCTATTAATTCCCTAGCTTTCAAACTAGGACAGACTCTATTAAACATACCTAGATCCATACTCTAGAAACAAACTTTCCACTTATCTTACTTCTAGAGAGCACAAAGCTTTCAGATCTAAAACTTTTAACTATTCTTACCTTTATCAGAGCACAGAACTTGCAGATCTTACCTCTTTTAGTCATAAATTATTACTTTTACCTTTCTTAGAGTGCCAAGCATTCAGATCTTGCTTCTTTCCTTCAGATCTGATCTTCTTTTCTTCAGATCGGGCTTCTTTCTTTCAGATCTGATCTTCTTTCTTTAGCACAGATATTTATAAGTCAAGTAGAATATTGCGCACTAGGGAACAGATCTACGCACAGAGCTTTCACGGTTTCAGAATGGATCTTTTCACAAAGCTTATTCTTTCTCAATTCCCAACAATCATAGTTTCAGGTCCCGACAACATAACCATTTTTTGGCACAGGGGCAGACCCATGGTTCAATGCTACAACAGTGCACCAACAAAGCCCTAACTACTAGCCCTTTCAGCAACACCTGTGAAGCAAATGAAGTCTCACCAGAGGTAGAGGCAGGGGTGGTTGCAGGACTCAAGTGTCTGCAACCTTAGCTGGGACACAAGTCTGTGATTGTACTACTTAATAAATCACTTAGCACCATTAGTTCCTCAATATACAGTCAATAACCACTTCACTTATAAGATAGAACTTCGCAGCATTCACACTAATCTACAGTATTCAATCACTTAGCATATACAAATGGATCAAAATGATCATACTAAGCATGAATATCTAGATCAGATCTAACATTCTCACATATAATAAGCAGCAAGCATGAATAGATCTATATAAATATATCAGATCACTTAGCATATAACATATGAACACATCAAGACAAAGCACAAAGCACATAACACAGTGTTTATGTGGTTCACCCCCACCCTGGGGCTACGTCCACCAACTCTTCTTCTATATTGTCTTCAGTCAATCGGTTACAACCACAGAGCCTCAAAACCTTTACTCTGCAAGGGACAGAAGATCTACACCACTTGCTAGATCCTTCTTCCTTGCGTTACAACACAAAGCCTTCTACAGTCTCTCCCAGGGACTTTCACTCAGCTCTGCAAATCTTACATTGAATGCACAAAGCCTTGATCACACAAATTCAACCCTTGGCACTTAGCCTACATCACATAGATGTCGATTTGACTACTTTTTTCCTCTATATGGCCTAGACAACTATATATACATACAAAATGGGCCTAAACATGGGTAAACGCATGGGCTGACATCACATTCTCATTACATATTCCCAAAAACCCAAAAAGGGGCCCAAAAGGGGGCCGATATCCCATGATCTCTACTTCGTCTTGCGCCCCTTCTTCGACAAGCTGTCGAAGTTCCAAAATAGGTCAACATGACCAAGAAATTCCCAAAACTTGGTCAAGGGCCAACAGGGCCAACCAACATCCATATAAGGTTCATATGGTAGCATGGGGTCACAATTTATTTTTGTGTCTTAGCTTACAACCACTCATATTGTGATATGGAAAGGAAACACATGAGAACTTATCATAATTAAAAATGTGTTAAGACCTATCACATAGATCATGTGGCCAACTATGCCTTTTGTCTTTATGATCGACCATCTAACACTAACATGGTTGTCTTAATGATTTTTTAAATTGTTGTGCTTGAGTGGAAGGTATAGATGGACCGTATACTATATGTTACTCTCCCCCAAAATTCAAAGAATTTGTGAAGCTGGCTATCAATGAAGCTTTATCACCACCTTTTCGTCTTGATCAAATATCTATAAGGACAAGTTAAGGATCACAACCACTTGGTTAGTTAAACCATGTGTAATCCACCCATTACATAGAAGTTTAACCCTCAATTTAAATGAAAGCAAGTCTAAATCATTAAGTTTGAAGTTCCTTTCTAATTGTTGCTATGGAGTAAATCTCTTAGAGCCATTTAGAAAATAAGTTAGATGATATCAATCCCCTTTATATAAAGTTGTGTATTTGAGAGAAAAGGGTTATTTTCAACAACTAACAACATAAGCAAGTGTTACTTAGTTGAAATGTTAAATTCAAAACAATGTATTTTCACACAATATGAGGTTTTGTAGGTCTCGGGTATATGATGTGTGCTACAAAAGAGTCATTTATATTCACTAATCCTAAAGTAGTTTGCATATTCTGTAAATTGAGACTACTTTGGAGTTTTTTTTGCCACAAGACACTCTCAGAATAATGTAATTTCTTACCGTTTACATGCTCTGGATCCTTTCAAGGATCTTATGATCCATTTTTTACAAATAGTCTAACCTTGTGTCTGGACATTGATAATTTTCAATCTCCTTCAATGTTTTGGCATATAATAAAAGACTAATTACCTTTATCAAATCCTT
>JZKD02S0547257.1:0-16475 GCA_000966675.3 Picea glauca | reverse complement strand
ATGGCTCCTAGCTCTGACACACACACTTGCTCATGCATGAAGAAAATCAACCACTTGTGATGACCTTGTTGTTGTCTCTTGCTGTTGTAGCATCAGTCCTCCATACAGTCTTGCAATAATTCTCCAATCAATCTCTTGCTATTTTTCTTCTAACCTTTTCCATGAGCCATCTCCTCAATATATAGGAGAAGATAGATTAGTTACTTTGATAGAAAATGATCCCAAGATATCTGGAATGCCAGTACTTGAACAACCATTCGAAGCCAACTCATCCTTCTAGAAGATTCCCTTCTAGAAAGTTCGAGATTTTTATCGTTTTCCTTCATTAAGAACATGTTTGCACCCTGCAATGAGGTACAGTGCGAATTATTCGCACTCCAGCTTAATGCAGCCTGCGAGAATCAGGCATTCTCGCAGGCAAGTATATAGGTAGCCTGCGAACTATCTTTAAAATGTGATTTCTGGAAGCAGACAAGTGTAACTTTTCTCAGGAAAATGTTCTTAGTGAAGAGCTTTATTTTCTATCATCATGACATTATCATGACATCATCTCGATGACCAAAATTGTGGATAACAAGGACACAACTTGCTCGTGCAATTCCAGATGTCTAGATAACTTCCTTCTAGGCAGAAGGGGANTGAGATTCCCTTCCGCAAACACATCACGTGTAGATTGGGGAACCGTGGAAATAACAACAACGGTCGACGGAGTCGAAATCCGCTGATAATTCTCAAGAGTCTGTTGTTCCAGAAAGAATATGGAACGATGATGCCCATCGTCCCAAGGGGTGTCTTCCATGATGGACATTATCATCTTGTCAGTGGGAAAGATGACACAGAAAGGATCAGGAGACAACTCATCAAAAGAAGAAGTAGTAAGGGTTGTCGATTGAATAGCTTGGTAAGCGGACTCAACCAGACTTAACGGCATGACGTCGCCGAAACGAACATGATCTCCAGGATCAGGGACTATCTAAGGGTCGGAAGACACTAGAAGTTCATGAGGTACAGTAGAGATCATATTAATAGATGCAACGAACGGGCATGGAATATCGGGTGGTGGTGGTATGGGGAAAGTACCCATTAACGAGGAGTCTTTTAAAAGACTAACTCCAACATTCTCATAACCCTGTGGGGTTTTAGCTATGAACGGCACGTTTCTAATGCGAGTATCAGTATTAAAGAAGGCAAGTTGATCAACCGTAACCACTTTTCCCTGGTCAGGAAATCGCACGACACGGAATAGGGTTGACATGACAGCACGCATAGAATCGACCCAACTACATCCAAGTAGAAGATTATAATCGAGGGGAGTATCGAAAACTTCCACTTCAACCTGGACGGTCTTACCTTCGAGAGTGACAAGCAACGCCGGAAGAACGTCGTAAGGCTTAAAACCAGAGCCGTTGAAGACTCTCAAAGTGTTTTGTGATTTGCTTAAAGGGGGAGAGCCAATGGCTTTCCAACAAGTAAAAGACATTACACACGTAGAGGCCCCTTCATCAATAACAGTCCGACAAATACTCTTGTCGGCGACAACAAATTGTATTTGAAACGCAAGTTGTGGGGGTAACCTTGGAATATGGTCTTCCAAGTCAAAGACTATCAAATTCGTGTCTGTGGGATCAATTCCACCTATTGCTTTCAACAGATCCCTTCGCTGTGTAGGACAAGATTGAAGGACTTCAAGGGCAGACATCGCTGAAGGTGCTTGGGCCAGATCTTCTACAATGTTGTAGTTCTGGGCCACACGTGCATGAGGATTGAATGTTGATTTCTTAACGACACCTTTTGGGGGTGGTCGTATAACTGTATCAAGGTTTGGTCGTTCGAGATGAAGAGGACTGTTTGTAGGTGGATTCGGTGGAGAGGGTTGTACCAGATTAGGAGGTAAGTCGTCAACCTTCTCCTTAGAAGGAGTATAGTCTTTAGCTCTAGTGGTAAGTGCAACATTCTCTTTCTTGGAATCACCGGTGCACATCAAAACATAAGAGTTTGTAGACGTAGAGGGTTGGTCGTGGATGACCAACGAAGCCTGTTGTTGAGACGAGAAGGGTTGAGACAAGACTGCCGGCGTAGAGGGTTTTGGCGTTCCTTGAAGGAACTTGTTAACCTCGGCACGTCTCGGACAATCCTTTGTGTAGTGATCGTCACCACATATAAGGCAAGGGTATCGTGGTTTGCGCTTATCCCGGTCTTCAATAGGAGGGGATTTGGTTTTCTCATTCGAATTATTGTTTTTACTCTCCTTATTCTTGCCTCTCCCTTTCTTGGATTTGTTCTTATCGATCGGCATAGATTGAACAACGTTCACTTCAGAGGTTTTACCGGCTGGAGGAGCAGGAGACAAAGCACTTTGAACATTAGAAGTATTGGATTTTGGGGTTGTAGTTGAAACGAAATGTGAGTGGGTATGAGTGGTCCCAATCACACCATCAGCTGCATGGGAGGCAGCTGGAGCAGTAGAAATGCTGGAAGTACCAGGACGAGGTAAATCAGGTAATAAGGTGTAAAGTGTTCCCAGTGGAGTCGCTAATTTTGTTTCAGGATAAATCCGTGAGTGCGGACACAAACCGATCTCCCTAGATCCACCTGGATCTAGAACAAAACAGGACATAATAATACACTTTCCCTAGATCTAACCTATTGAATGAACTAAGAGGTAAGGATTATGGACATACCTTATGAACGCTTTCCTTAGGTCTCTATTGTTCCAAGCTTTGCTCTAATTCTCTTGCACTGTTCAGATCACAACAGTACAAACCAATCGAAGTAAAGGMAGATTAATATATTCAATAGCTAGTCTATACATATGATCAAGGAGTTATGTAATAAAGTGACATCATCTTTATGGGAAAGGGACATATTACTGTATTGAATTAATTGAAAGTGAAACTTACAACCTGAGCTTTGATGTCATAGGTCTCCTTTCGATGGCTCCTAGCTCTGACACACACACTTGCTCATGCATGAAGAAAATCAACCACTTGTGATGACCTTGTTGTTGTCTTGTTGTTGTAGCATCAATCCTCCATACAGTCTTGCACTAATTCTCCAATCAATCTCTTGCTAGTTTTCTTCTAACCTTTTCCATGAGCCATCTCCTCAATATATAGGAGAAGATATATTAGTTACTTGGATAGAAAATTATCCCAAGATATCTGGAATGCCAGTACTTGAACAACCATTCGAAGCCAACTCATCCTTCTAGAAGATTCCCTTCTAGAAGGTTCGATATTTTTATCTTTTTCCTTCATTAAGAACATGTTCGCACCCTGCAATGAGGTACAGTGCAAATTATTCGCACTCCAGCTTAATGCAGCCTACGAGAATCAGGCATTCTCGCAGGCAAGTATATAGGCAGCCTGCGAACTATCTTTAAAATGTGATTTCTGGAAGCAGACAAGTGTAACTTTTCTCAGGAAAATGTTCTTAGTGAAGAGCTTGATTTTCTATCATCATGACATTATCATGACATCATCTCGATGACCAAAATTGTGGATAACAGGGACACAACTTTCTCATGCAATTCCAGATGTCTAGATAACTTCCTTCTAGGCAGAAGGGGACGAGTAGTAGTCATAAGCTCTGGACCACTGAAAACTTTGGTCCTCACACCCACAAATATTCAGGGTATCTCCACATAAATGTTGTCGAGCTGTAGCCATAAGGTGATGAGAATGTTCCTTTCCTCCTTATAGTATTTAAAATGAACGTTGGAGCATGATAATACAATCTCCCGTTAATCTTGGTTCAATGCATTTTAATGGGAGATGTCCTCAACCTTTTCACCTATTAATGTCAATATTTTCGATGTGTCTAGTGAGTTTTCACTAATAAAGGAAAATTAATGTGCATTGGGAAGCATGCAAGGTTGCGGGGATGGACAGGAGCAAAAACATCTTTGAAACTTTTATGAACGTGGGAGCCCGGGAACCCATGAATATGTGGCAACAAGAGGTGAAGAATTGACTAAGTATGGAAAGGAAAGGTATAATTCCTTAAAAAAATGAAAGTAAATAACAATTTTTCTGAGATCAAGATCCACAAAAAAAAAAAAATCAGATTCCATAATATTGACCTCTACCAATTTGATAATAGGGAGGTTTAGTTGATGGATCCAAATATTGCTCACTTCAGGCGACTGGGGTGCATGTGGGGTGTCTGTGAGAAAATCTAATGTTTTGATGAAGATTTGTTTGTATTGCTACATTTGACAGTAATTGTGTGATAGTATTTAGAATGAACAGTGGAGGATGGTAATATAATCTCCCGTAAATCTTGGTTTAATGCATTTTAATGGGATATGTCCTCGATTTTTTCTCTCATTAATGTCAATCTTTTTGAACCTGTGTGGTGAATCATCACTACTAAAAGCGTAATCAATTTTCACTAGGAAAGTGTGCGAAGGTGGCAGGGAAATTGACTAAGTATGAAAAGGCGGGGTGGGTAGATGTACCCAGACAGACTCATCGTAGGTAGAGTGAATCTTGCAAGTTTGAGGAGTCAGGGGTCGAATTATAGATAACAAAAGTTTTGGGTGCAATATGCATATCACGGAATAGGGGGCATGAGAGTTCGATAGCGCCAATCCCGGAACTCGCGGCCATAAATATTAACTATGGGAAAAACATTGTCAACTATTTAATATACCTGGGGCTTGACAAAATCAAGTTCAAGTTAAAAGATAATTTGTATATATTTACTTAAACATTGTTCTTATTATTTTATTTTATTAGTATTTTTGTGGCCCAAATGAAAACCATGTTCAAATTTGAAGGCTGGATTAACATTTTCATATGCAAGCATACTCTCAAATATGCCAAGCTGTAATATATGCACAATACTAAAGAGGGGCATCATGTCAACACATTTGTAGATGACAGTGGGCTAGCATAATATTGCATTCTTGCTACGATGATGCCTTAAAAAAACTAAAATAAGCAACAATTTTTTCCCAATTCAAAATTGACACAAAAAAAATCATCAAATTCCATAATATTCTCCCATTAGTGCATTTTAATGGGAGATGTTCTTGATCTTTCTGCTTATCAATGCCAATCTTTTCGAACATATGTGGTGAGTTTTTGTTGTTAAAATCATAATTAATGTGCATTGGGAAGAGGAAAATGTGGTGGGGATAGAGGGGATCGAAAAATGCTTTGATACTTTTGTAAACATGGGAGTCCGTGAACCCGTGAAACCTTAAAGAATCGAATAAGTATGGTAAGGCACAGCGGTCAGAGGGAATCATCGTAGGTAGAGTGAGGCTTGTAAATTGGAGTAGTATGTGGTCGAATTGTAGATCACCTAAGTCTTAGGTGCAATATGTATACTCCGAACATGGGGCATGAGAGTTCAATAATGCCTACATGGGAACCCGCAGCCATAAAATTTGTTGAGTAAGGAAATGAATGGTGTTTGGTCAGAATCGTGATGTGAAGAGATAGATGGATATAGAATTTATCAGTCCACCACCTAGGAACCCGCGAGCATAGAAATGTGAGTAAGTATAGAAGAGGAAAAAGAAAGGGAGAAAAGAAATTTATGCCTCACACAACAACACTTAGTCTGATAATTATCAAGCGATAGAAACACATCAACTATGGGAAAAACATTCTCAGCCATGAAATATAATTGAAGCTGAACAGACCCTGGTTTAGGTCCAAAGAGATGTTGTTTATATCTATTTCAACAATCTCGTAGGTAAAGTGAAGCCCTGCGAATTTGAGGAGCTCGGGGTCAACTTGTATATCACCGAGGTTTTGGATACAAGATGTATAACTTGAACATGGAGCATGAGAGTTCGATAAGGCCTAGCTGGGAACCCGCAGGCATAAAATTGGCTAAGTATGGAAATGAACAGCGATCGGTTGGACTAGTAATGTGAAGATATAGATGGATATAGAATTTTTGACTCTGCAACCCCGGGAACCCGCGAGCATAGATATGCCACTAGGTATAGAACCGAAAATGAATAATAGAGGGGAAGAAGAAAAGGGGAAAATGAGCAGGTATAGAAGAGGAAAAAGAAAGGGAGCAAAGAACTTTATGCATCACACAACAACACTTGGTCTTAAGTATGGAAAGGCGGGGCGGTCAGACGAAATTATCGTAGATAGANAGTCTATACATATGATCAAGGAGTTATGTAATAAAGTGACATCATCTTTATGGGAAAGGGACATATTACTGTATTGAATTAATTGAAAGTGAAACTTACAACCTGAGCTTTGATGTCATAGGTCTCCTTTCGATGGCTCCTAGCTCTGACACACACACTTGCTCATGCATGAAGAAAATCAACCACTTGTGATGACCTTGTTGTTGTCTTGTTGTTGTAGCATCAATCCTCCATACAGTCTTGCACTAATTCTCCAATCAATCTCTTGCTAGTTTTCTTCTAACCTTTTCCATGAGCCATCTCCTCAATATATAGGAGAAGATATATTAGTTACTTGGATAGAAAATTATCCCAAGATATCTGGAATGCCAGTACTTGAACAACCATTCGAAGCCAACTCATCCTTCTAGAAGATTCCCTTCTAGAAGGTTCGATATTTTTATCTTTTTCCTTCATTAAGAACATGTTCGCACCCTGCAATGAGGTACAGTGCAAATTATTCGCACTCCAGCTTAATGCAGCCTACGAGAATCAGGCATTCTCGCAGGCAAGTATATAGGCAGCCTGCGAACTATCTTTAAAATGTGATTTCTGGAAGCAGACAAGTGTAACTTTTCTCAGGAAAATGTTCTTAGTGAAGAGCTTGATTTTCTATCATCATGACATTATCATGACATCATCTCGATGACCAAAATTGTGGATAACAGGGACACAACTTTCTCATGCAATTCCAGATGTCTAGATAACTTCCTTCTAGGCAGAAGGGGACGAGTAGTAGTCATAAGCTCTGGACCACTGAAAACTTTGGTCCTCACACCCACAAATATTCAGGGTATCTCCACATAAATGTTGTCGAGCTGTAGCCATAAGGTGATGAGAATGTTCCTTTCCTCCTTATAGTATTTAAAATGAACGTTGGAGCATGATAATACAATCTCCCGTTAATCTTGGTTCAATGCATTTTAATGGGAGATGTCCTCAACCTTTTCACCTATTAATGTCAATATTTTCGATGTGTCTAGTGAGTTTTCACTAATAAAGGCAAATTAATGTGCATTGGGAAGCATGCAAGGTTGCGGGGATGGACAGGAGCAAAAACAGCTTCGAAACTTTTATGAACGTGGGAGCCTGGGAACCCATGAATATGTGGCAACAAGAGGTGAAGAATTGACTAAGTATGGAAAGGAAAGGTAGAATTCCTTAAAAAAATGAAAGTAAATAACAATTTTTCTGAGATCAAGATCCACAAAAAAAAAAAATCAGATTCCATAATATTGACCTCTACCAATTTGATAATAGGGAGGTTTAGTTGATGGATCCAAATATTGCTCACTTCAGGCTACTGGGGTGCATGTGGGGTGTCTGTGAGAAAGTCTAATGTTTTGATGAAGATTTGTTTGTATTGCTACATTTGACAGTAATTGTGTGATAGTATTTAGAATGAACAGTGGAGGATGGTAATATAATCTCCCGTAAATCTTGGTTTAATGCATTTTAATGGGATATGTCCTCGATTTTTTCTCTCATTAATGTCAATCTTTTTGAACCTGTGTGGTGAATCATCACTACTAAAAGCGTAATCAATTTTCACTAGGAAAGTGTGCGAAGGTGGCAGGGAAATTGACTAAGTATGAAAAGGCGGGGTGGGTAGATGTACCCAGACAGACTCATCGTAGGTAGAGTGAATCTTGCAAGTTTGAGGAGTCAGGGGTCGAATTATAGATAACAAAAGTTTTGGGTGCAATATGCATATCACGGAATAGGGGGCATGAGAGTTCGATAGCGCCAATCCCGGAACTCGCGGCCATAAATATTAACTATGGGAAAAACATTGTCAACTATTTAATATACCTGGGGCTTGACAAAATCAAGTTCAAGTTAAAAGATAATTTGTATATATTTACTTAAACATTGTTCTTATTATTTTATTTTATTAGTATTTTTGTGGCCCAAATGAAAACCATGTTCAAATTTGAAGGCTGGATTAACATTTTCATATGCAAGCATACTCTCAAATATGCCAAGCTGTAATATATGCACAATACTAAAGAGGGGCATCATGTCAACACATTTGTAGATGACAGTGGGCTAGCATAATATTGCATTCTTGCTACGATGATGCCTTAAAAAAACTAAAATAAGCAACAATTTTTTCCCAATTCAAAATTGACACAAAAAAAATCATCAAATTCCATAATATTCTCCCATTAGTGCATTTTAATGGGAGATGTTCTTGATCTTTCTGCTTATCAATGCCAATCTTTTCGAACATATGTGGTGAGTTTTTGTTGTTAAAATCATAATTAATGTGCATTGGGAAGAGGAAAATGTGGTGGGGATAGAGGGGATCGAAAAATGCTTTGATACTTTTGTAAACATGGGAGTCCGTGAACCCGTGAAACCTTAAAGAATCGAATAAGTATGGTAAGGCACAGCGGTCAGAGGGAATCATCGTAGGTAGAGTGAGGCTTGTAAATTGGAGTAGTATGTGGTCGAATTGTAGATCACCTAAGTCTTAGGTGCAATATGTATACTCCGAACATGGGGCATGAGAGTTCAATAATGCCTACATGGGAACCCGCAGCCATAAAATTTGTTGAGTAAGGAAATGAATGGTGTTTGGTCAGAATCGTGATGTGAAGAGATAGATGGATATAGAATTTATCAGTCCACCACCTAGGAACCCGCGAGCATAGAAATGTGAGTAAGTATAGAAGAGGAAAAAGAAAGGGAGAAAAGAAATTTATGCCTCACACAACAACACTTAGTCTGATAATTATCAAGCGATAGAAACACATCAACTATGGGAAAAACATTCTCAGCCATGAAATATAATTGAAGCTGAACAGACCCTGGTTTAGGTCCAAAGAGATGTTGTTTATATCTATTTCAACAATCTCGTAGGTAAAGTGAAGCCCTGCGAATTTGAGGAGCTCGGGGTCAACTTGTATATCACCGAGGTTTTGGATACAAGATGTATAACTTGAACATGGAGCATGAGAGTTCGATAAGGCCTAGCTGGGAACCCGCAGGCATAAAATTGGCTAAGTATGGAAATGAACAGCGATCGGTTGGACTAGTAATGTGAAGATATAGATGGATATAGAATTTTTGACTCTGCAACCCCGGGAACCCGCGAGCATAGATATGCCACTAGGTATAGAACCGAAAATGAATAATAGAGGGGAAGAAGAAAAGGGGAAAATGAGCAGGTATAGAAGAGGAAAAAGAAAGGGAGCAAAGAACTTTATGCATCACACAACAACACTTGGTCTTAAGTATGGAAAGGCGGGGCGGTCAGACGAAATTATCGTAGATAGAGTGAGGCTTGCGAGTTCGAGGAGTCTGGGGTTGAATTGTAGATCACCGAAGTTTGGGTGCAAGATGTATACCTGAACACGGGGCATGAGAGCTCGATAGCGCTTATGCGGGGACCGCGGTCATAAAATTGGCTAAGTATGGAAATGAACGGTGATCAGTCGAACCCGTGATGTGAAGATATAGGTGGATATATAATTTCTCACTCCACCACCTCGGGAACCTGCGAGCATAGATATGCGACTAAGTATAGAACCAGAAACGGATACTAGAGGGAAAGAAGAAAAGAGAAGAACGAGTAAGTATAGAAGAGGGAAAAGAAAGGGAGCAAAGAATTGTATGCCTCACACAAAAACACTTAGTCTGATAATTATCAAGCGATAGAAACACATCAACTATGGGAAAACAATTATCATCCATGGAATATAGTTGGAGCTCAACAGACCCTGGTTCAAGACAAAAGAGGTGTTGTTTATATCTATCTCAGCAAGCAATAGAAAAAAATATATGACTTGGCATACTTATATGCAAGCATTCAGACGGAGTCATCATAGGTAGAGTGAGACTTGGGATTTCCAGGAATCTGTGGTGGAATTCTAGATCACCAAAGTTTTGGGTGCAATATGTATACCCCAAACATGGGGCATAAGAGTTTGTTCGCACCTACGCGAGAACCCGCGGCTATAAAATTGGCTAAATATGGAAACGAACGGCGGTCGGACGGAATCGTGATGTGAAGATATAGATGGATATAGAATTTCTCACTCCTCCACCCCAGGAACCCGCAAGCATAGATATGTGACTAAGTATAGAACTAGAAACAGATAATAGAGGGGAAGAAGAAAAGGGAAAAACAAGTAAGTATAGAAGAGGAAAAAGAAAGGGAGCAAAGAACTGTATTCCTCACACAACAACACTTAGTATGATAATTATCAAGAGATAGAAACACATCAACTATGGGAAAAACATTCTCAGCCATGAAATATAGTTGGAGCTCAATAGACCTTGGTTCAAGTTAAAAGACATGTTGTTTATATCTATTTCAATAGGCAATAGACAAAGAACTGTATGCCTCACACAACAACACTTAGTCTAATAATTATCAAGCGACAGAAACACATCAACTATGGGAAAAACATTCTCATCCATGGAATATATTTGGAGCTCAACAGACCCTGATTCAAGATAAAAGAGATGTTTTTTATATCTATATCAATAAGCAATAGACAAAATATATGACTTGGCATACTTATATGTGAAGTTTTGGGTGCAAGATGTATACCCTAAACACGGGGCATGAGAGTTTGATGGCACCTACGTGGGAACCCGTGGCCATAAAATTGGCTATGTATGGAAATGAATGGCGGTCAGTCGGACTCGTGATGTGAAGATATAGATGGATATATAATTTCTTACTCCACCACCCTGGGAACACGTGAGTATAGATATGTGACTAAGTATATAACCAGAAACAGATAATAGAGAGGAAGAAGAAAAGGGAAAAACCGGTAAGTATAGAAGAGAAAAAAGAAAGGGAGCAAAGACCTATATGCCTCACACAAAAAAACTTAGTCTAATAATTATCAAGCGATAGAAACACATCAACTATGGGAAAAACATTCTCAACCATGAAATATAGCTGGATCTCAACATACCCTAGTTCAATTTAAAACAAATGTTGTTTATATCTATTTCAACAAGCAATAGAAAAAATATATGACTTGGCATTCTCACATGAAAACATATTCTAAAATATGACAAGCTTAAATATATGCACAAATTGGACAATGTATGCATATCAGAGTTTTGTAACCATACCTCTTAGTCTCTCGTCTTTTTACTATGATAGAGGTTTCACTTCTACTTGTCGATAGTTCTTGTGAACTAAAAAACATGTGGTGTAAACGACATAAACATATTTACCATGGCATAGAAGAATAAATAACTCCATATATTTGTTTCGTAAACATACGAAGAGTGTTGTTGGCCCTTGGGTATCGATTAAGAAATAAATTGAAGAAAAAGGAAAATAAAAGACGAAGTACAAACTGCGCGGAAGGCACATTGACTGAGATTGGGTTGAAGTGGTCAAAGAAGAAGAAAAGAAGGCATGAAGTAAAGGGGAAATCTAGTCGTTGAACGAGGAGATTGAGGATGACAGATCATCAAGGAAGATGGATTGTGGACAACTCAACAACCGGAAGAATATGTCAACGAGTGCTTTGGAGCACCTCATGGGAAAGAAGGAAAGATATGTTGGAGAAGCCCAGGAAGTATGGGTCAAGTTGACCTAGGTTTTTGGTATCTAGGGTTTTGACACCTAGGTGGTTGTCATTGTAATGTATAAATAAAGGTCTAGAGGACCTGGGAGGGGTGGTTCATTGTTGTTATTGTCGTTATTGTGGATGATCATTGTTGTTGATACTATTGTGTATTGTGCAAGAGAGAAGTGTTGTGTGTGAGAGCATTTTGTATTGTAAGATATTTAGCTGGGTGTGTAGGGAGGGGAGGGAGAGAAAGAGAGAGAGATCTGCAAGCTAAGAGTGCAGATAGAATTGTATGTTTTCACATAATATATCAAGAAACGTAGTTCTGTGGACATAGCCCTAGGGAGAGGGTGGACCACATATATCTCGCTGTTCGGTGTAATTGATGATGTGTTCTCTTGCTTTATGTTCTATAGTTATTGCATCATTGCATTAAATCTTAGATATAACTTGCGCAGTAGGTTTAAGAAAGATAAAGAGTAACTAGATTGTTGCATGTTGTTTCCCTGGATCCACTTTACATTTCCTCTTGTTGTATACACATGTGTCCTGCAACCCCCTTATTTCTACTTTGGGTGAGACTACAGCTGCTTCACAGATGTTTCCGAAAGGGCCAGTAGTTAGGTCTTGTTGGTGCATTGTTAGATCTGAACCCTGGGTCTGCCCCTATGCCAACAAATGGTTCCATTGTCGGGACAGAGATCTTCTTGAGGGAATATCAAGGTGTTTTACATCGAAGACAAAGATTCAGAAGTAGATAGAAGAACAAGAAAAGGACTTCATTGAGGCTCAGAATAAGAACCCTAATATTAGCACAGAGGATTGGTTGGGAAGGTATATCTTTATTGATATACACGAGATTTTCTTTGGAGGAATTTATAAGGAGCTATACGAGTGGTTAGCCAGATTAGAAGATACCCAGTTTGAGATCATATTTAGACCACCTGTGGTTTGGACGTCGGCATTGATCAAGAAGGTCAAGAGAGTTGATAACGTCGTGTCAAGAGAAGTAGACCACTAGTTTGATAGCACCATTGGAGGGTACGTTACTGAATTTTTCTATTGACAGAATAGAGTCGTATAGCCAAGAAGAGAGATATTTCTTTAAGGGACCTAGAGGAAATTTTTTACACTTTTTGAAGTTGAAGATCAAGATGTTATTGCATGAGAAGAACATCTTGAAGATACAGTAGTTGGTCAGATCAAAAGGATAATGTTCAAGAACTCAGATAGCGACAGCGAAACAGATGTTGGACACATGCGCAGTGGGATATCATTTTGAGAAGTTCTTATGGTGAACCTGTTTGAGCAGGGTCACGAGCCACTGGCACAGGACGAAGGGTTCTACAGTGGAGAAGAAGAAGAGTTGTTGAACGAGGAAGATTTAGAGTCTGCTAGGGAAGAGGAAGAACAAACTGAAGAACCTTGCCAAGAAGAATCAGTAACTTTAGAGACTGTGTCTGCTGTCGAAGTAAGTACTATCAATCCTCCTATTGTTTTAGCAACATTAAGTAACCAGAGTAACCAAGTTATTAGAGCACTCAGAGCACTAGTACAAGTGGTTCACTGCATACTCAATCAAGAAATCTAGGAAGATCTATGACAGATGATATGATGTTACCCACCTTTAGGGGAGATGGATCTGAAGATCTAGATCAACATTATACGAAGTTGTGTAGAGTATTAAGAATATCACTGACGAAACTGTTAAGAGAGATCAATTTAGTACTACCCTAAGAAACCATGCACTGAGCTGGTACATGAAATTTTTCCAAGGAGTTGCACAACCAAAACTGTTAAATGTCATTAAGACTGCGTTGATTGTTGAATTCAAGAAACCCAAGTCAGATTCGCAGTGCATTACATAGATGAAAGAAATCAAGCAGAGAATAGTTGAACCTGTGTGGGAGTTTGATCAAAGGTTTAAGACCTTGATAGGCCACTTGAGTTTTCAGATTCCAGACGAACTGAATAAAGAATGGTTCATTGCTTCCCTCTTACCACACATCAGAGTCCCTCTAATGCAATAGAAGATCGCTTTGTAGGTTGAGGCATTGGAGATCGCCATGAAACTAGAATCAGCCTCTATGGGATAATCCAGCTCAGGGATGAGCCAAATTTTGAGTCAGCTAACTAGTTTATCTCTATAGGTCGAAGATATGAAGAAATACAAGGGAAAAGAGAAAAGAGATGAGATCGGGTGTATCATATGCAAATCAGAAGGCCACGATAAGGAGCATTGTCCCCTATTTAATGAGTAATTGGCCTCTGGGGCTTCGATCCCTTTGAATCAGGTTACTCTACCTTGGTGTGAGGTATGTAGAAATAGGCATCTCCCTGGTGAATGCTACTACATGCAAAACTATGTCTAGACACCTACAAACCTCTACTGCACATTCTGTAAATCTATGGGGCACGATGAAAAATACTATAGGGCTTATGACCTCTTGCATGAAATATCAAGAGACAAATATCGAATTCAAGGCGAAGTACAGTAGGAAGGAAATACTATGCAATTTAACTCTTCAGGAAGAGGTAACTTCAACCCTCATGGAGGATTCATAGGAAGAGGAAGAGGAGGAGGCATGGGTCGAGGTCGAGGTTAGATCATTTGTTATAACTGCGCATAGCTAGGACATTTGGCAAGGGACTGTCAGAACCCTTGTACCACTTGTAGCTACTGCAAATCATTCGAACATGTTATTGAAGATTGTCCTATGTTGTTAGCCAAACCTCAGGAGAGATGAGGAGGAAACCAGCAAGTACAATTAATCTCAGCAGAACCTCACGGAGATTATCCTAGAGTCATTGTTATCACTAGATGAGGTGTTACTACAGAAGAAGACAGGGTGACTCCAGAAAATACTACAGAATAATCAAGGGTCATAAGAGCTATAGAGAAGACATGGGTGTTTGATCTGAGGGAAGAAAAATAGACATTTGAAGAGGCACGAAAAGAATTTGGAAGAGATCAGGATTCTTCATCAAAGACACAACCATAAGTGAGAGAATGTGGAATGCCTTTGGAATTTGATCAGTCTGCATCACCTGGAGAAGGAAAAGAGGTAAGAAAGCTTATGGAATTCTTATGTACTTGCATTAATATGATTAAGGATGAAAGAGCTATACCAGAACTACAAAATTTGATCAGACAGTATGAGATAGGTAGGATATCTCCTTTGTTGAACAAAGCAGTACATCAAGTATCCAGAAAGAGAAGGACAAATAAGGAATTACACCTTAATTTGCATATTGGAGATTATGACATAGATTATGTGGTCCTAGACTTAGGGTCAGAAGTCAATGTTATGAGGAAGAAAACCTGGGCACTGATGGGAAAACCTAAGTTGATTTATTCCCCTATCAAACTTAGGATGGCTAATCAGCAGACAGTAATCCCCTTTGGAAGACTAGAGCATGTCCCTGTGGACATCGACAGGGTAAGGACATTTGTGGATTTCAAGGTGATTGAGATAGTTGTCCGTATCCTGCACTGTTAGGAATTGATTGGGATTTCAATAATTCTACTATTGTCGACTTAAAGAAAAGAAAAATGACATTTGAAGGTAATGGCCTTAGGGTTATTGCACCTCTAGATCCTGATGAAGGTCGCAGATACACAGAACCCATAAGAGAAGAAGATCGCGCATATGAGCTAGAAAATATTTACAAATTGACAACAAGATAGCAGGATTACATTAATCCTACAGCAGATGGGAACTTAAGTTGGCAAAGTGAAAACGCATGCTCATCAGATTCAGAAGAAGAACTAGAGAACTGATAGAACAATATGTACAATTTTTTTGCGTGGAGGTGTGCTAGATTGACCAGGGAAGTTCGTTGGATTGGCACAGAAGTAAGAAATCTACCTATTAGTACTCAGTTTACAGTTTTAAATTTTGGACTTTTGGTTACGAAAGACACGCTACTGGAATAGTGTTATTCTTACAGCGTCATCATAAAATATCATCTTACTTCCTAAAACTTCTAGAATTATTAGTCAGCAATGCAACATGGAGGAAAATCCACAGCCTGTTTTCCAAGTTAAGCTATATGTCAAAGTTTATAGTTTCACGTAGCGAGCAAAGATTGGTTGCACATATATATGAGAATAGATTTGTTTTTATATTTTAAACAAATCTAGCCTGAAGGCAATCTCCCACTCCAATGTTCCAGTACCATGTGACCTACACAGCTACAAAACACATATCAGTATTGGCACAATCGTTGAGATTGTATTTGCTCATGTTCATGGTTCCTTAAACAGAGATGTCTCAAGGTACAATGGCCAAAACAAATAAAGGAGCACCGAGTTACATTGAAATAAACCCTCAAAAGGATGGAAGTCCTTAACATAGTTCCATGATGTGTTCATTTAAGTTTCTATGGTGAAAATTAACTTCAGAATTAGTCGGAATCTCCACAGTGTTGATGACATCTTGTCGTCGACGTTTCGGATCCATAGCAGGATCCATCATCAGGACAAAAAAGTCTGGGAAAAATAGTAAGAGAAGAGCCTTTATTAAATAGTGATGCGGCGGGTGAAGGAGATACGCTTGGCTGAGTGAAACCCTAGTTTTAGGAGAAAATTAGGGTTGACCAGAGGTTTTGGTAAAATTAATAATAATTTTAAGTAGATTAAGGGCTAGAATAAGGTTAAAAAGTGATGAAACCCTAGAATTGAGGGAGTTCATAAAATCTTAAGTTAATGTTAGTTTTTGTCAAAGAGGTAACACCTAGGTTTGAGGGAAATAATATTAGTCTTA
>JZKD02S0547235.1:0-16475 GCA_000966675.3 Picea glauca | reverse complement strand
CACACTCTCTTTTTCTTACCCTCTCCCCCTCTCACACTCTCTTTATTCCTCTCTCTACACCCCCCCTCTCTACATCACAAGGAAATAAATGGCCTTGACCTAGACATGTCAAGACATATACCTATACCTATACATAGAAATACCTAGACATGGAAATACCTATACCATGACCTAGACCTATACGATGACGATGACGTAGACCATGACATAGACCTAGAGCTACACCTAGACCATGACATAGAGTTGGACCTATACTTAGAAGATCATGACCTAGACCTATACAATAACCATGACCTAGATCTTGACGTATACCATGACCTAGACCCCCATAGATCCATCTAAGCCTAGGAAAAACCTATACTCAACCCTTAACCCCCTCCACACTCGAGCCCTGAGTGCACTATGCATATACCTCTTGTTAAATTCTCCACAACCCTTGCACCCACATATGTGTTCTTTAACCATTGCTCTATTCTTCAAAACACTTTCAATCCTAATCCCTTAGGTCCTAGTTGTCCCCATACCTCTATACATGTTTATTCATAAATATGTTTGGTCTATAATAAATGCTATATCTGTTGCATTAAGAGCACACACACACTTTTGTGACTTGAAAGCCTTGTAATTGTCACTCATCTATGCCCACCAGGAACATGTGCGCGTTCCTAGAACGCGCACACACTTTAGTGCACACGTGTTCTAGGAACGTGCATGGATTCCTACTGGGAATTTTTTTGTGCCAAACACACTCCACTACCTCATCTATCTCAATCCTGACAAAGCACTCTCGACATCTGCACAAACAAATAACACTCACATATATGTTTTTCTTATTTTAGTCTTGTTGTTTAATTCATAGACAATTTTGTGTTATTGCAAGACCATTGTGGAAAGAATTGGAAGACAAATTTGTCCAAGTAGAATTGTAATTGTTATTTGTGTCTTCTTGGAATTAGAAGAAAAAACTGTCCAATTGGAATTGTTGTTTGTGTCTTCTTGGGATTGGAAGACAAATTTGTTCAATTGGAATTGTTAATTGTGTCTTATTGTGTAATACCAAGACAAATTTGCACAATTGAAATTGTTAGTTGTGTAATACCAAGACAAATTTATCCAATTGGAATTGGAATTGTTAGTTGTCTTCTTGTGTAATACCAAGAAAAATTTGTTCAATTGGAATTGAAATTATTAGTTGTGTCTTCCTTTGTAACACAAAGGAAAATTTGTTCACTTGGAATTGGAATTGTTAGTTGTGTCTTCTTGTGTAATACCAAGACAAATTTGCGGTGGGGTGCTTCGAAGCCAAATTTTCTCTTTAAACATGGGGAATTGACTGATTCGAGAAATAAATTCCTAAAGAAAAGAGAAACTGATCGAAAAGGTAGAAGAAGAAAGAAAAAATACAAAGTTACATATGTCAAAGCGTAGGCTTTCATAAGAGGGCAACCCAATTTCTAGCAGAATAGATGTTGTTGTTGTTTCTCCTCCATCACCACAAGCAAAGCGCATGAGTTTAGTAGAGACCAATCCATCAAGTATCTCATCAAGAAAAAATATTGTGGATGATCAGATGATGGAGGATTTGCTTGGAGATAATTATACAATGGATGAAATTAGAGAGGTAATTGGTGTACAACATTGTTGTGAAGAATTTACTATGGTGCAACCTCTTGTTGGATAGTCAGACGTTCCAAAAACTAGTCAATCCCATGTCCACTCTCCACCCAAATTTGATCCACCATTGATTGAAGGGGAAATAACTGCAACATTATTAACTCCGCAACAACAAGGTCAAGAGTGCCATAATAGGGGTTCATCATCCCTACCTATAGTATTGTGTGGCGAAGAACTCCTAAACACATTCATGTTGATGAAAGTTGTCTAGCACCACTCGAAGGTAAGTTACCTAACCGTACTATTCGTTAGCATTCTTATAAAATCATTAAAACAAAATTTGAACCAAAATCCGATGTTGTTAAATGTCAATTATTTTTGGCTTTGTTAAAATGTAGAAGTTTGACTGCTGTTAGGATAATTTTAGGCATTAACATAGTCAAATTTTAGAAACAAGTCATCATATTGTTAGAAACCTTGTAGATATTTTTCAAATAATTGGTAATAAATCTCAATCTAAAGACTGCAATGCATCCTGACGTGTCTTGTCACAATCAATTGTTAGCAAGATCACAAGAAAACATCGTTTTCTACAACAAAACTCTCATCTCTTAAAATGCAATGTCAAAATTCTTAGAAAGTATTCTCATAAACGAGATAGTCTCAACATAGGTGGCCCAATAGATTTGTGGGCCTTCACTAGTAGGCTACCTCGTCTTGACATGAAGTTAATTGGAGTAGTTAAGGGACTAGTAAAACATTTCTAGCATGAGAACACTAGGCTTTCTTCGAACCAAAAATATGTACTAAAATTGAGAAGGGGATCTAGGGACCATGAACCCCATATTAAACACTTTCTTGACATTACACAAACATAATTGTATGACAGATTCAGGATAGTGCATAGTGCACTTAACTTGGACCAAATGTATTTCCATAAATGAAAGCCTTGGTATGTTCAAATAAACACAATTCTTAACACATGTTGTTGTATATATCATATTAAGTATGATTTTTATTATCACACACACACACACACACACATATGTGTGTGTGTGTATTTTTTTCATGTTTTTCATAACATCATTTTCCAGTAATGATTAGTTATATTGTCATTGTCATCATCTAGAGACTTTATTCACATCATCTTGTGTACAAGGCCAGAGGCTTGTACATTTTATCAAAAGGATTTCGTAGATGGGACATGCCCTAGGTGCGATGGAATGACATTACTGAGCAAGTGCAACCATGTAAGAAATGAGTATGAATTGGGGAGGAAGGAGGTTTCCTTGCAGAGCTTTAAATATGTCGCATATGATATTGATAGAGGACAGGAAAGAAAAACGATACAATTGGTGACTTCTCACGTACGAGTATGTGACTTCATTAAGGACTTCATCGAAACGACACAACAATATGTTTAACATGTGTATTTGGCTCGATGGTAGGATGAGCATTTTAGAATATGGAGATATACATTTCCCCTTGGTACTGTGTTATCATTGGTTGATTTTGCTGAGAAATACACCCTTCAACTGCAAAATGAGATTCAAATCCAATATAATCACTCAGATCAGGTCAACATAATGGTCCATATCACATACAGGCATGGGTCGGATAGTAACGATGAAAACAAAGTTATACTGAAGGAGTATAACTTCTACATAAGTGATGATTGGTGCCATGACTTAGCCTATGTAGAAAATTTCTTTCAGTTATTCTACAATCACCTTAAGGATAAGAACATACATATGGATCAACACTGGATTTAGTTAGATGGTTTTGCAGGCCAGTTAAAAAATGATCATGTATTTCAATGGTCGTGTATGTTGCAAAAAAAACTCAAGGTACCATACATTTGGAACTATTTTGTGTCCGGGCATGGGAAAGGGGAGCATCATGGTGTACGTGCATGCATAAAAATATCCTTACACAAGAAATAAATGAATTTCACAACAAATCCCCTCATTCAAGATTTGAAATCCAATGTTGAATGACATTCCTCAGTAATGGGAGAGAGAACATTAACCCGTGAAGACCAATCACATAGGAAAGGACATGTACATAGATATTTTTTAGATGTGGTCGGTGTATATTGATCATAGTGGTAGGAATTCAAAACAATCTAGGGCACTCATGGATTCCATTCAGTTAGAACATTAGACAATGCAATAGTTGAAATATGGACGAGAAAACTCTCTTGCTTATGTGGTCCATGTAATAGTAATGAATGGGATGATTGTGAATCGACAATCTGGGTTCATAAATGGGATCAGTTATCACTCCCCATTGGTCAACATATAACTATGGAATTATCCTAGTTGGAGGAGGACCAATCAAGTATTTCAACATATTATGATTGTGTCTTATATCTCGTACTGCCAGGTTCGTTGAAACCTTCTATTACATTTTGAATAACTAGCATCAATTCATTTAGTGGACTCACATGTTGGCACTCCATTTTTTGTAGGGCACATGTATGAAGTGGTTGCCACAAGAGATAATGAATGGGGCATTGCTTATTGGCTCACACATTTCTTAGAGAGAAATCTTACCCTCATGTTATCAGTAACAAACTCTGAAGGCATTGAATTTATGATTGGATCGATGGTTATTATTTGATAATATATGACACCAGATGAAAGAACTCATCAAAGGTATGATACTTCTTGCCTTACTCTGAGCATGATAGGTTAATGGAGACCATCAGTTATAGAATTGATCTCGATGGTCTACTTGAATGACCATAGGTATGTAAAAGGAATAATTGAACAAATATTTCAGATTTATGAATTATTGAAATTTTGGCTTCATTTTATGGTTGTTATGATATTCTTGTATTTCCATGCCATGCCTTGCCTTGCCTTGCCTTTTCATGTCATGCTTTTCCATTCCTTGCATTTCCTTGCCTTTCCATGCCATGTCTTGCCTTTCCATACCATTCCTTGCCTTTCCTTTCCATGTTATTCATTTCCTTGCCTTCACTTTCCATGTCATGCCATGCTTTGAATTTCCTTCACTTTCCATGACATACCTTTCCTTGCATTCACTTTACATGCCTTGCCTTTCCTTCACTTGCCATGCCATGCCATGCCTTGCCTTCCCTTGTTATTGTTGATTTTTAAATAAGAAAGGCTAAGCATGAAGTTCATTCCATTTTAGCATTTATCTTAACCATAACCAATAATGTTGCAGCAACCAAGATCACAAGAAGAAACACCATGCACAAGAACACAAGAAGTATTCTGGGAAACCCTTCTCAACAAGGGAAGAAAACCCAGCCAAGTCCTTTGCTATATTCTTCAATAGAAATACCTTCACCACCAAGAAAACCTAGCACACAAGAGGGTGCTCGCAAACCCTAGAAGACTAGCGTCCAAGAGAGGTGCACACTTTTCCCAAGAAGGTGTATTTGCTAAAATTTCCAAACGCACACAAAAGATATGATTCCTCAATGGGGAATTTACCTTTACTTATATTAGACTTGACCTGTCAACATAAGTGTCTATTGGCACAACAAGCCCGACCTCTCTATCTCATAATATCATTAATATTAACCAGATTAATTATCTTTTACTTTAATTATCAATCACATTAAGGTGGGGTCGACGTGTATCCTTTACATTACAATTAGGGTTACAGGCAGGTCTCACTCTTGAACATTATAGCAAGGGATCTTATACACCCACTAGTGTTCATCCACTAGGGGCACATCCATAGGGATGTCCATATCTCTAGCTCACTGCATTACACAGAAGAACCGATTCTTCACTAGTGATCATGTTCACCTGTGCTCATCCATAGGCACATCCACTCAACATATCTTCTTTCCCACTGCATTACACATGAGAGTCATATGGAGTTTCTCATCAACTCTCTTCTAAGAGGAGGATAATACATCATCTTCATTTCCATTCTCATGACGATGCACCCAATACTTTGGGATTTCACATGTTCACCTTGTGCTCAGCCACAGGCACACCCAACTCTGTAGATCTCATTTTTCACTGTGTTACACAGGAGAATCATCTGGAGTTCTTCTCAACTCCTTGTAAGGAGGAGGCCATCTCTATGTTCCAACTCTGTCTCAGATAGGAACCACACACCCCTCTCATGGGCTCTCTCTCAAGTTTGTGTCCTGGGGAATCTCTCACATAGATGCAATCATCAACACTCCCTCTCAGCTAGGGAGGCATTTTCCACCACGCCAAGTCTCTCAAGAAAATACTTGAACTTTGTCTTGGCAAGTGGTTTGGTGAAGATATCTGCAATTTTTTCATGAGTAGGAAGATACTGCACATGTATTGTCTTCCTTTGTACCATTTCTCTAATGTAGAGATACTTTATTTCAATGTGTTTCGATCTGTCATGAAACACAGGGTTCTCAGAGAGCTTTACACAACTCTAGTTATCACAATGAATAGTATTAGGATCCATATCATGATCAAAAAAGTCAGTCAGAAGTTTGCGAAGCCACACCGCTTCGCAAACTGCTACACTCAATGAAATTTACTTTTCCTCTGCGGTGCTTAATGCCACATAACTTTGTTTTTTGCTACACTAGGAAACCATGGAAGAACCTAAAGTGAAGCAACAACTAGAGGTTATTTTTCTGTCTACTGCGCTTCCTACCCAATCTGCATCGACATATCCTTCCAGGCTCAAGTCAACAATAGAGGCATATCTTAGGCCATAACCAATTGTGCCTCATAAGTATTTCAATACATGTTTTGGAGCTATCCAGTGTGTCTGTCTCGAATGGCTCATAAATTGGCTAAGCACATTTACGGCATAGAACATTTTTGGTCTGGTGTTAACCAGATACATCAGTGATCCAATCAATTGTCGGTATAAGTGTGGATCTACATCTCCTAAATCAGTATCACTCATTTTTTTCAAATCCATTACTATTGGAGTGGGCATGGATTTTCATTATGTCATGCCAAAATTTTTCACTATCTCCATAGTATATTTTCCTTGACTCGGGAAAATCTTATTTGTTCTTTGCCTTACTTCTAGTCCCAAGAAGTAGTTCATCAAGACCAAATCCTTCATTTCAAATTTAACAGTCAATGCTTGTTTACATTCAGCAATGAGTCTCTCTGAACCAGTGAGGAAAAGGTCGTCCACATATAGGACCAAAATCAAACACTCATTGCCATTAATGTGATAATATAAGTTTGGATTAGTAGCACTTTGGTTGAAGCCCAAACTCATCAGAAATCCATCTATTTTCTCGTGCCAAGAATGTGGTTCTTTCTTTAGACCATATAGGGATTTCTTCAACGTGCATACATGAGATCTTTCGTTTTGTACAACAAATCCTTCTGGTTGCTCAATATAAACTTCTTCCTCAATTTCACCATTGAGAAAGGCTGTCTTTACATCCATCTAATGTAGCTTTCAACCCATAGAAGTAGCTAGTAAAATGATAGATTAGATGGAGGTGTATCGGGCTACTGGTGCAAAAGTCTCGTCATAGTCAACTCCCTCTACTTGTGGAAACCCTCTGGCCACAAATCTTTCTTTGTATTTTTTGATGCTTCCATCATCACCATGCTTGATTTTATAAATCCATTTGGAAGTCACTACAGACTTTCCCTCTGGTCTTGGAACGACATCCCATACATCATTTTTTAATATAGATCAGGTATTCTTCAGTCATGGTATCTTTCCATACTTTTTCACCTGAAGCTTCTCCATGACAAGATGGCTCTGAGTCAGTAATGTGGGTCATGGCTGAAAGGTAGCTTGAGAATCTCTTTGGTATCTTTCTCTCTCTGGTTGTTCCTTGTGGGGCTGTATGCCATTCTGCTTCTTGTAGAGTTTGTCGGGCCCAAGCAGGCCTTTTATGTCCAACTATAATATCTCTGGGTATGTTTCTTGGAGCAACTGAATCAGCTGGAACAACTAAATCAACTGGAGCTATTGGATTATCTAGAATAATATTTGTCTCCCTCTGAGATGTTGAAGGGGGAGGAGGTATTGTCTCACTATCAATTTCCATCTAAGCTTCTCTAGATATATGGAAGGCTACTTCTTCTTCAAAATTAACATCTCTTCTTTACTTCAATTTGTCTNCAAGGAAATAAATGGCCTTGACCTAGACATGTCAAGACATATACCTATACCTATACATAGAAATACCTAAACATGGAAATACCTATACCATGACCTAGAACTATACGATGACCATGACGTAGACCATGACATAGACCTAGAGCTACACCTAGACCATGACCTAGACCATGACATAGAGTTGGACCTATACTTAGAAGACCATGGCCTAGACCTATACAATAACCATGACCTAGATATTGACGTATACCATGACCTAGATCCCCATAGATCCATCTAAGCCTAGGAAAAACCTATACTCAACCCTTAACCCCCTCCACACTCGATCCCTGAGTGCACTATGCATATACCTCTTGTTAAATTCTCCACAACCCTTGCACCCACATATGTATTCTTTAACCATTGCTCTATTCTTCAAAACACTTTCAATCCTAATCCCTTAGGTCCTAGTTGTCCCCATACCTCTATACATGTTTATTCATAAATATGTTTGGTCTATAATAAATGCTATATCTGTTGCATTAAGAGCACACACACACTTTTGTGACTTGAAAGCCTTGTAATTGTCACTCATCTATGCCCACCAGGAACATGTGCGCGTTCCTAGAACGCGCACACACTTTAGTGCACACGTGTTCTAGGAACGTGCATGGATTCCTACTGGGAATTTTTTTGTGCCAAACACACTCCACTACCTCATCTATCTCAATCCTGACAAAGCACTCTCGACATCTGCACAAACAAATAACACTCACATATATGTTTTTCTTATTTTAGTCTTGTTGTTTAATTCATAGACAATTTTGTGTTATTGCAAGACCATTGTGGAAAGAATTGGAAGACAAATTTGTCCAAGTAGAATTGTAATTGTTATTTGTGTCTTCTTGGAATTAGAAGAAAAAACTGTCCAATTGGAATTGTTGTTTGTGTCTTCTTGGGATTGGAAGACAAATTTGTTCAATTGGAATTGTTAATTGTGTCTTATTGTGTAATACCAAGACAAATTTGCACAATTGAAATTGTTAGTTGTGTAATACCAAGACAAATTTATCCAATTGGAATTGGAATTGTTAGTTGTCTTCTTGTGTAATACCAAGAAAAATTTGTTCAATTGGAATTGAAATTATTAGTTGTGTCTTCCTTTGTAACACAAAGGAAAATTTGTTCACTTGGAATTGGAATTGTTAGTTGTGTCTTCTTGTGTAATACCAAGACAAATTTGCGGTGGGGTGCTTCGAAGCCAAATTTTCTCTTTAAACATGGGGAATTGACTGATTCGAGAAATAAATTCCTAAAGAAAAGAGAAACTGATCGAAAAGGTAGAAGAAGAAAGAAAAAATACAAAGTTACATATGTCAAAGCGTAGGCTTTCATAAGAGGGCAACCCAATTTCTAGCAGAATAGATGTTGTTGTTGTTTCTCCTCCATCACCACAAGCAAAGCGCATGAGTTTAGTAGAGACCAATCCATCAAGTATCTCATCAAGAAAAAATATTGTGGATGATCAGATGATGGAGGATTTGCTTGGAGATAATTATACAATGGATGAAATTAGAGAGGTAATTGGTGTACAACATTGTTGTGAAGAATTTACTATGGTGCAACCTCTTGTTGGATAGTCAGACGTTCCAAAAACTAGTCAATCCCATGTCCACTCTCCACCCAAATTTGATCCACCATTGATTGAAGGGGAAATAACTGCAACATTATTAACTCCGCAACAACAAGGTCAAGAGTGCCATAATAGGGGTTCATCATCCCTACCTATAGTATTGTGTGGCGAAGAACTCCTAAACACATTCATGTTGATGAAAGTTGTCTAGCACCACTCGAAGGTAAGTTACCTAACCGTACTATTCGTTAGCATTCTTATAAAATCATTAAAACAAAATTTGAACCAAAATCCGATGTTGTTAAATGTCAATTATTTTTGGCTTTGTTAAAATGTAGAAGTTTGACTGCTGTTAGGATAATTTTAGGCATTAACATAGTCAAATTTTAGAAACAAGTCATCATATTGTTAGAAACCTTGTAGATATTTTTCAAATAATTGGTAATAAATCTCAATCTAAAGACTGCAATGCATCCTGACGTGTCTTGTCACAATCAATTGTTAGCAAGATCACAAGAAAACATCGTTTTCTACAACAAAACTCTCATCTCTTAAAATGCAATGTCAAAATTCTTAGAAAGTATTCTCATAAACGAGATAGTCTCAACATAGGTGGCCCAATAGATTTGTGGGCCTTCACTAGTAGGCTACCTCGTCTTGACATGAAGTTAATTGGAGTAGTTAAGGGACTAGTAAAACATTTCTAGCATGAGAACACTAGGCTTTCTTCGAACCAAAAATATGTACTAAAATTGAGAAGGGGATCTAGGGACCATGAACCCCATATTAAACACTTTCTTGACATTACACAAACATAATTGTATGACAGATTCAGGATAGTGCATAGTGCACTTAACTTGGACCAAATGTATTTCCATAAATGAAAGCCTTGGTATGTTCAAATAAACACAATTCTTAACACATGTTGTTGTATATATCATATTAAGTATGATTTTTATTATCACACACACACACACACACACATATGTGTGTGTGTGTATTTTTTTCATGTTTTTCATAACATCATTTTCCAGTAATGATTAGTTATATTGTCATTGTCATCATCTAGAGACTTTATTCACATCATCTTGTGTACAAGGCCAGAGGCTTGTACATTTTATCAAAAGGATTTCGTAGATGGGACATGCCCTAGGTGCGATGGAATGACATTACTGAGCAAGTGCAACCATGTAAGAAATGAGTATGAATTGGGGAGGAAGGAGGTTTCCTTGCAGAGCTTTAAATATGTCGCATATGATATTGATAGAGGACAGGAAAGAAAAACGATACAATTGGTGACTTCTCACGTACGAGTATGTGACTTCATTAAGGACTTCATCGAAACGACACAACAATATGTTTAACATGTGTATTTGGCTCGATGGTAGGATGAGCATTTTAGAATATGGAGATATACATTTCCCCTTGGTACTGTGTTATCATTGGTTGATTTTGCTGAGAAATACACCCTTCAACTGCAAAATGAGATTCAAATCCAATATAATCACTCAGATCAGGTCAACATAATGGTCCATATCACATACAGGCATGGGTCGGATAGTAACGATGAAAACAAAGTTATACTGAAGGAGTATAACTTCTACATAAGTGATGATTGGTGCCATGACTTAGCCTATGTAGAAAATTTCTTTCAGTTATTCTACAATCACCTTAAGGATAAGAACATACATATGGATCAACACTGGATTTAGTTAGATGGTTTTGCAGGCCAGTTAAAAAATGATCATGTATTTCAATGGTCGTGTATGTTGCAAAAAAAACTCAAGGTACCATACATTTGGAACTATTTTGTGTCCGGGCATGGGAAAGGGGAGCATCATGGTGTACGTGCATGCATAAAAATATCCTTACACAAGAAATAAATGAATTTCACAACAAATCCCCTCATTCAAGATTTGAAATCCAATGTTGAATGACATTCCTCAGTAATGGGAGAGAGAACATTAACCCGTGAAGACCAATCACATAGGAAAGGACATGTACATAGATATTTTTTAGATGTGGTCGGTGTATATTGATCATAGTGGTAGGAATTCAAAACAATCTAGGGCACTCATGGATTCCATTCAGTTAGAACATTAGACAATGCAATAGTTGAAATATGGACGAGAAAACTCTCTTGCTTATGTGGTCCATGTAATAGTAATGAATGGGATGATTGTGAATCGACAATCTGGGTTCATAAATGGGATCAGTTATCACTCCCCATTGGTCAACATATAACTATGGAATTATCCTAGTTGGAGGAGGACCAATCAAGTATTTCAACATATTATGATTGTGTCTTATATCTCGTACTGCCAGGTTCGTTGAAACCTTCTATTACATTTTGAATAACTAGCATCAATTCATTTAGTGGACTCACATGTTGGCACTCCATTTTTTGTAGGGCACATGTATGAAGTGGTTGCCACAAGAGATAATGAATGGGGCATTGCTTATTGGCTCACACATTTCTTAGAGAGAAATCTTACCCTCATGTTATCAGTAACAAACTCTGAAGGCATTGAATTTATGATTGGATCGATGGTTATTATTTGATAATATATGACACCAGATGAAAGAACTCATCAAAGGTATGATACTTCTTGCCTTACTCTGAGCATGATAGGTTAATGGAGACCATCAGTTATAGAATTGATCTCGATGGTCTACTTGAATGACCATAGGTATGTAAAAGGAATAATTGAACAAATATTTCAGATTTATGAATTATTGAAATTTTGGCTTCATTTTATGGTTGTTATGATATTCTTGTATTTCCATGCCATGCCTTGCCTTGCCTTGCCTTTTCATGTCATGCTTTTCCATTCCTTGCATTTCCTTGCCTTTCCATGCCATGTCTTGCCTTTCCATACCATTCCTTGCCTTTCCTTTCCATGTTATTCATTTCCTTGCCTTCACTTTCCATGTCATGCCATGCTTTGAATTTCCTTCACTTTCCATGACATACCTTTCCTTGCATTCACTTTACATGCCTTGCCTTTCCTTCACTTGCCATGCCATGCCATGCCTTGCCTTCCCTTGTTATTGTTGATTTTTAAATAAGAAAGGCTAAGCATGAAGTTCATTCCATTTTAGCATTTATCTTAACCATAACCAATAATGTTGCAGCAACCAAGATCACAAGAAGAAACACCATGCACAAGAACACAAGAAGTATTCTGGGAAACCCTTCTCAACAAGGGAAGAAAACCCAGCCAAGTCCTTTGCTATATTCTTCAATAGAAATACCTTCACCACCAAGAAAACCTAGCACACAAGAGGGTGCTCGCAAACCCTAGAAGACTAGCGTCCAAGAGAGGTGCACACTTTTCCCAAGAAGGTGTATTTGCTAAAATTTCCAAACGCACACAAAAGATATGATTCCTCAATGGGGAATTTACCTTTACTTATATTAGACTTGACCTGTCAACATAAGTGTCTATTGGCACAACAAGCCCGACCTCTCTATCTCATAATATCATTAATATTAACCAGATTAATTATCTTTTACTTTAATTATCAATCACATTAAGGTGGGGTCGACGTGTATCCTTTACATTACAATTAGGGTTACAGGCAGGTCTCACTCTTGAACATTATAGCAAGGGATCTTATACACCCACTAGTGTTCATCCACTAGGGGCACATCCATAGGGATGTCCATATCTCTAGCTCACTGCATTACACAGAAGAACCGATTCTTCACTAGTGATCATGTTCACCTGTGCTCATCCATAGGCACATCCACTCAACATATCTTCTTTCCCACTGCATTACACATGAGAGTCATATGGAGTTTCTCATCAACTCTCTTCTAAGAGGAGGATAATACATCATCTTCATTTCCATTCTCATGACGATGCACCCAATACTTTGGGATTTCACATGTTCACCTTGTGCTCAGCCACAGGCACACCCAACTCTGTAGATCTCATTTTTCACTGTGTTACACAGGAGAATCATCTGGAGTTCTTCTCAACTCCTTGTAAGGAGGAGGCCATCTCTATGTTCCAACTCTGTCTCAGATAGGAACCACACACCCCTCTCATGGGCTCTCTCTCAAGTTTGTGTCCTGGGGAATCTCTCACATAGATGCAATCATCAACACTCCCTCTCAGCTAGGGAGGCATTTTCCACCACGCCAAGTCTCTCAAGAAAATACTTGAACTTTGTCTTGGCAAGTGGTTTGGTGAAGATATCTGCAATTTTTTCATGAGTAGGAAGATACTGCACATGTATTGTCTTCCTTTGTACCATTTCTCTAATGTAGAGATACTTTATTTCAATGTGTTTCGATCTGTCATGAAACACAGGGTTCTCAGAGAGCTTTACACAACTCTAGTTATCACAATGAATAGTATTAGGATCCATATCATGATCAAAAAAGTCAGTCAGAAGTTTGCGAAGCCACACCGCTTCGCAAACTGCTACACTCAATGAAATTTACTTTTCCTCTGCGGTGCTTAATGCCACATAACTTTGTTTTTTGCTACACTAGGAAACCATGGAAGAACCTAAAGTGAAGCAACAACTAGAGGTTATTTTTCTGTCTACTGCGCTTCCTACCCAATCTGCATCGACATATCCTTCCAGGCTCAAGTCAACAATAGAGGCATATCTTAGGCCATAACCAATTGTGCCTCATAAGTATTTCAATACATGTTTTGGAGCTATCCAGTGTGTCTGTCTCGAATGGCTCATAAATTGGCTAAGCACATTTACGGCATAGAACATTTTTGGTCTGGTGTTAACCAGATACATCAGTGATCCAATCAATTGTCGGTATAAGTGTGGATCTACATCTCCTAAATCAGTATCACTCATTTTTTTCAAATCCATTACTATTGGAGTGGGCATGGATTTTCATTATGTCATGCCAAAATTTTTCACTATCTCCATAGTATATTTTCCTTGACTCGGGAAAATCTTATTTGTTCTTTGCCTTACTTCTAGTCCCAAGAAGTAGTTCATCAAGACCAAATCCTTCATTTCAAATTTAACAGTCAATGCTTGTTTACATTCAGCAATGAGTCTCTCTGAACCAGTGAGGAAAAGGTCGTCCACATATAGGACCAAAATCAAACACTCATTGCCATTAATGTGATAATATAAGTTTGGATTAGTAGCACTTTGGTTGAAGCCCAAACTCATCAGAAATCCATCTATTTTCTCGTGCCAAGAATGTGGTTCTTTCTTTAGACCATATAGGGATTTCTTCAACGTGCATACATGAGATCTTTCGTTTTGTACAACAAATCCTTCTGGTTGCTCAATATAAACTTCTTCCTCAATTTCACCATTGAGAAAGGCTGTCTTTACATCCATCTAATGTAGCTTTCAACCCATAGAAGTAGCTAGTAAAATGATAGATTAGATGGAGGTGTATCGGGCTACTGGTGCAAAAGTCTCGTCATAGTCAACTCCCTCTACTTGTGGAAACCCTCTGGCCACAAATCTTTCTTTGTATTTTTTGATGCTTCCATCATCACCATGCTTGATTTTATAAATCCATTTGGAAGTCACTACAGACTTTCCCTCTGGTCTTGGAACGACATCCCATACATCATTTTTTAATATAGATCAGGTATTCTTCAGTCATGGTATCTTTCCATACTTTTTCACCTGAAGCTTCTCCATGACAAGATGGCTCTGAGTCAGTAATGTGGGTCATGGCTGAAAGGTAGCTTGAGAATCTCTTTGGTATCTTTCTCTCTCTGGTTGTTCCTTGTGGGGCTGTATGCCATTCTGCTTCTTGTAGAGTTTGTCGGGCCCAAGCAGGCCTTTTATGTCCAACTATAATATCTCTGGGTATGTTTCTTGGAGCAACTGAATCAGCTGGAACAACTAAATCAACTGGAGCTATTGGATTATCTAGAATAATATTTGTCTCCCTCTGAGATGTTGAAGGGGGAGGAGGTATTGTCTCACTATCAATTTCCATCTAAGCTTCTCTAGATATATGGAAGGCTACTTCTTCTTCAAAATTAACATCTCTTCTTTACTTCAATTTGTCTCTGACCAAGAATGTAGATTCAATATGCTTTTGAGTATTCATTGTATCCTACAAATGTGCCCTTTCTTAATAAAGGTTCTAGTTTGGATGTCTTTTCTTTGGGTACATGAAAGTATACTGGACATACAAATATTCTAAACTGTCCAATCTCAGGCTTCACTTTAGTGAAGGCTTCTTTTGGATTAATGTTCTTCGTGATCTGATGAGGACTTTTGTTTTGAACATATACCATTGTCATACATGCTTCTGCCCATAGAGTCATAGGTAGACTCTGATCATGTATCATTTCTTTGGTTGCCTCAATGATAGTTATCTTCTTCCTTTCAACAACCTCGTTTTGTTGAGGGTTGTAAGGAACTGTGAAATCCCTCTTGATCCTTGCTTCAATACAAAAATTGTTGAATTCTTTTGAGGTGTATTCACCTCCATTATCTGATCTCAATATCATTATTTTTCTTCCGGTTTGGTTCTCAACCTGATTTTTGAATTCTTGAAATTTTGCAAGGACTCCATCCTTGTTCTTTAGAAAGTAAATCCAAGTTTTCTAGGAGTGATCATCTATGAAGAGTACATAGTATATGTACCCATTCAGAGATGCAATTTTCATTGGCCCACATACATATGAATGTATCAAGTCCAAGATTTCCTTACATCTATTGTCACTGCTTGAGAATGATCCTTTAACATTTTTTCCAAGGGCACAACCTTTGCAAACACCTTTATGTTGAATCTGTATTTCTTGTAGACATGTTACCATTTTCCCTAGAGATGGAAGAGCTCTATAATGAATGCGATAAAGTCTTCTATGCCATAGCTCACTTAAGTTGATAGTGTCATGTAGCAAAGAGTGAACTGGTTTGATGGTGAATTTGTACAAGTTGTTTTCTCGAACACCGATTACCTTGGAAGAAATTATATGAGAGTCTTTGTACCATGCAAGGACTCTTCCTTCTGAGAAAGTAATCTTGTAGCCTTTGTCTTCCAAGGCATAAATAGAGACAAGATTTCTCTTCATTTCAGGTACATATAGTACTTCATTTAATTGAAGCTCCATATTTGAATCTAGTTGGAAGGTAGAAGTTCCAACTCCTCTCACATTATATCTGGCATCATCTCCAAGAACAACATGTAGATGTGTCTCTTTCTCAACGA